>BRZM01000452.1:70197-80480 GCA_033238685.1 Lates japonicus | reverse complement strand
TCAGTCGAGCGACAGCCCAGCGTTGAATACGAACTGGCGTCTTCAGATTCGGTCTCGCCAACTTGGTTCTCGATACCGTAGCAGAGGCGCAGTAAGATGAGCACAACGATATAACGATGTTGAGCAGATTGCGATGCGGAAAATCGTCCGCGAAATTATTTCGATGCCAAAACAGAAAAATACCGCTTTGCAAAGCTCAACAACATTGCAGCCTTTATTGTTTTGCTCACCGGCGTTCGAAAGAACTTGTCCAAAAGACGTAAAGAACTTCAGACAGGCCTCGACCGCATCTGTCAGGGCCGCAGATAACGCACGAACAGATTGCCGCATAAAAACACAGCGTACCGCCAAAATTGACCAGGCACACTGCAGAAAACAACGTTACGTGTCCGGAAGATTTGTGAATCCTCAGCTCCGCGCGCGTGACAGTCACAGTTGTTCGCGACACCCATGACCCAACAGGCACCCGATCATACCAGACAGATAAGACGGAGCAGTCATCCGGCCCATCTAGCCTCGTGCCTCTTGAAACTCATCTGCACCGGACGCTTCCAGCACAGCAGCAACCCACCACCGCTCCCGCGAATCATCAATCTCCGTCGATGCGCAGAATGTCCCAAAGCCAGAAAGCGATGTTTGCACTTCAGCCTCGTCCTGTGTCAATGGGTTTCAGTCGACGGCCGAGATAGCGTCTGTGGTTTTAACATTACTGCAAAGACATTACGTTTTATTTCAATAAGATAAATACATCAGTAACATTAGATGTGGTTGAACATTGATTAGTCGATTCTGATGGCGGCAGGTCGAGCGTCGCACACAGTTTTTGCCGCGCCAATGGTACCCGCAAGAGTTCAGTAAGCCAGCCCGAGCTGCTCCGAGCCGTTGCCAACACGCGATCACAGGAGTAAGATCTCAAAAGCTCGTCACCGTGGGCTGCCGAAGTCAGCCACAGGCGCCGGTGATGATATCGAAGAAAACTAAAACGCATATTAGCGCAGGCCGGACCGTCTTTTCGAGATTTCAGATTTTGATGTCGACGGACATCAGACATACCAGCGAAAGCGTAACTTGTCAACGTTACGTTTATGTGCAAGAATACGACTCAGAACATACCGCTCACCAAAGTTCACCACAGTTACATGCAGTACCCCGGAAGGTCACAAACCCCGTTAGCCGCAGTGACCACCTCATCTCTCACCTCCCCTGTCTCGTTAATCCTATTCATGGGCTACACAGCACATACCAGCTCGTTAGAGACAAAGTCACAGTTCCAATGCGATACTAGTCTTCAGAGCACTGACAGCCACAGCCGTCAGCGTAACGACTTCGTCTGGCATTGTTCTTTATTCAGCTTTGCTCGGTAGCCAGCCCCAGTTTACCCATCGCTGTGCCAGAGTCATTCATAGCAACAGATAAACACTTGCATTGTCGGCTGTCCGATGCCGTTACCCCACACGCCGCAGAGCGGTAGGTCCAGGTCAGACCAGAGCCCAGATACGCCGGTCATTAAAGATCGCATCACCAGTCCGTGCGCGGACAGCCTGTATCACATTGTCAGCGGAGGAGACAGCCGACATCAAACCGTGTCCTCAGCGTTTTTTCTCGTTACCGCAAGATAATTTGTCAACTTGCACGACACCTTTGTGAGTTATAGTAAACATGCCTGCACAAGAGGAAACATCAGTCCCATGCATTCTACACTATTGCTGTAAAGGTTTACTCCTGCCAAGTTAGGCATAGACCAAAACAGAGCCAAAAGAGAGAGATGCAATACGAATGATTACAAAACCAAAACACCGTCAACGATGTGAGTATTTTATCACTTTTACACTTGAAACTGTACTGTCTAATGACAAAGACATTTTATCATAATAAGTTAGAATTTTCAGTCTTAAAGTCACGTTATTCACATTGAACTGTACTATTTATAGACCACCTACAACTGAGCTCCCAGTGAATTTACTCTTTGCTTTGCGCCTAAATATGAAATACATAGAACTGATGTTTTTTCCTCTTGTACTGAAACATGATTTTACTATACTCACAAAATTAATACATTACAAGTTGACAAAATTATCTGCAGTAGCGGAAAAAAACGCTGAAAAGGGACACGAAGACGATATAGTATCAGCTTCTTCTCATCTCTCCGTCCCTCCGCTGTGTGTGTATTCACAGGCTGGTCAGCGCACAGTTCTGAAATGGTTCAGATCTTATTGAACTGTGGCCTGATAAAATAACCTAACATGATATCTCTCAGGACTCTAGTCCCAGTTCTCTTCAGCCTGGACCTACTACCACTCTGCAGCATTATTAGGAATAACAACATCAGACAGCCGGTGATACTAGGTGTTTATCCCTGTTTAACATGAATGACTCACAACTTACAGCTGATCTAAGATTAAACTGAGATTTTAGCTACCAGAGCAAAAGCTGAATAAGAGAACCTGTCTGAAGACTTGAAGTCATTACACTGAGCAACTGGTAAAAAACCTCAGTGTCACCTGAAGTTTAAGTATCACATTGGAACTGTGACTTTTGTCTCTAGCAGGCTGGAATATTGTAATACTCTTGAGTCTGGTGTGTCTTAAGCCCCATGTGGATAGGATTAACAGAACAGGGAGAGGTGGGGAATTAAGTGGTCACTGCGCTAATTTAACAGGGATTTAACAGCCTTCAAGAAATTACTGCATATGGCAAAGATACTGTATGAGGTGACTTTGAATCAAAATCCATTATGTTCTAAGTCATTATTCTTAACACACACATGAAACATATGTTGACATCATTCAAATTACACTTCCTTCATTATGTCTGATGTCCATCGAGGATAAACATCCAAAAATCCTAGAAATCATAGAAAAAGACAGTCCAGAACATGTCTTACTATCATCGCATTTTTAAGTTTTCTTCAGTATCAATACCAGCACCTACCTGTGGCTGACTTTACAACAGCCCATTTAATGAGCTTTTACAGGATCTTACTCCTGTGTCCGCGTGTTGAGCTAATGTTAGCAGCAGCTCGGTTATCAGGCTGTGAAACTACTAAAACTCTTGCAAAGACCATTAAGCAACGAAAGCAAAAACATATGTCGACTATGTTTACCATGTCGATTAATCGACTAATCAATTATTTGTGCACATCCTAGTATTTACTGATGTATTTTATGTAGTAGAATAAAACGTGAAAATGTCTTGCAATGGTGTTAAAACCACAGACCTTATCTCAGCCATCTGACGAGAAACCCATTGACTTTGGGACGAGGGAACTGGAAGTGCAAACATGCTAACTTACTTACTTTTAGGACTTATTCCTGCACCACTCTATTGTGGAAAGACCAATGAGTTCACAGGAAAACAGTAGGTGATTGCTACTGTAATTACTAGAGAAAAGCATCCAGTGCAGATGGGATTTAAGAAAACTTTTGAAGGTTCTTAAATCATTGAATGGCTTTACTCCATCTTATCTGTCTGATATGGTCAGGATAGGTGCCTGTTAGGTCACTTAGGTCCTCTGAACTATGTAACTGTCCGCCTGCCTGAGAGCTAAAAGGATTCTAAATCTTCAGACACATCTTTTTAACATTGTTTTCTCCTGAAGTGTTTTTACCTGAGAATAATTTTGTATTACCTTGTGTTTTTGTAATGTACCTTTATCCTATTTCAATGCATTTATACACAGCCCCTGACAGGTCACAGTGGGAATTTTATCTGAAATTCTTTTTGTCTTTTGGACAAGTTTGCCAAACATTATGTGAGGTAAGGCAAAACAATGCAAAGGAACACAATATTTATTGTGAGAAAACACAAAAGCAGTATTTTGTACTGTTTTTAGCATCAAAGTAATTTCCCTGGTTAGTTTTCCACCTTTTAAAAACCACTGCACTCTTCTTGAAAATCTACTCAACATGTTATATGTTGTACTCCACATCTTACCTCTGCACCTCTCTACTTCACAGACCTTCTCCCTAGTCTGAGAACTTTAAATTCAACTATCAAGGGAACCAGAATACAAAGACACTATGAAGTTCATATTCTAAGCACTGGTCCCATTGGCACTGTACTTTGTTCTATACTTTCAAACCAACTCAGTGTGAGTAGTTGTCTCTAATGACTGGAGACTTTTAAATGACTCTGAAAGTCTGAAAAGTCTTCAAGAAACTACAGAGAAGATGCTGGAGCTATTTCCTGAATGGAGGTGCACACTGACATCTGTAGTGACAAATTACTTTAAGTCCTGCCCTGCAACATAACTTGCTAAAGTTGTGTGCTTTACTCCATATGTTTTGACAGGGATGGGGCACTTTTTAATAAATTATGTAATATTGTTATTTATTTCATAGTCATATTTTCCAGTTCCTGTAACAAGCATAATTTCACACACACAATGTTGTGTTTTCAGGGTGCTGTCACACCAAATATGCCTGCTTTGATTCAAATAAACATTTTTAACAGTTTAGGCTGGTGTGAAAGCTGTCAGTCAAACTCTGGTCCTGCCTAACCAACCAGGCCGAGACTATCTGAGAAGGAGGGTCTCTGTTTTTGCTGTCTATAAACAAATGCACCAACCACAGTATTTTATGACAATATATAATTAATCAGTTCAATTCAATTAAATTCCAATGATGACCTGCTTTTAAATCCACCGGCTGATTGTGAACTGTTCAGGAAGGCATTTTAAATGATCTGTATATATTTCTGCAAATCATTTGGTAACCATGGTAATACATGGATTTTCTCTGATTATAGCAACAATCAAATGCATTTACAACCATAGTGTGTCGAGCTTTGAACTACTCCCTGTACTCTGACAAAAGACTGACTTAGCGATCCCACAGTGATCCAACAGTGAGAGTGCTGTACTAGTCATCCATTTTCATCCCGTCCCATATTTCATATTCACACACATCACTTTAAAGCCACTAGAATTCATGTGAACACACACACACACACGCACATGGGTAAGAAAGTAGAATAGTATCACTAATAAATGCAAAATACAGCTTTGGTTATATGTCAAAATCTTCTCTATTATTAAACATATTTAAATTATTCTTTTTTTTGTCAAACTGGTACTGTAGGCAGTTCATATAGAAGAAGAAAGGCTGAGTGAGAAGCATCCTTGTTGAAAAAAAAAGACCTGAGGGCAGCTGATGGCATTAGTGGACAGTAATACTCAGCTAATCTTTATCCTGCCGCTGACCAAAATAGCCACAGTCTGCTTAGTACAACCACCAACACTTTTGTTGGCATTGTTGTTATTGGCTATTTCTAAACTACTCATCAGGAATCTGCAGTATCTACATGTTAAGAACAAAAACTGTGACATTTTCATCTGAAGACCACATCACATCATGAGTTGGTCACTGTTGACTACAGTAGGAATGATGATGTCAGTCAAGACTAAATCACTCGTTACTAAAAGTGAAAATCAGTATAAGCCACAGTAAAGCACAGGGGCTGCAGGTTGTTTGCCAAATACAATTTGTTTTTGATAATGTACAGCAGCCTGTGTGTTTGACTGTGGCTGCGGGGAACAGTACCACATGATCCTTCTGTCACTACCTTGTTTTCAGCATCAATACATGATCACTGGAGATAAAATATTTGAGATCAAATCATTATTGTGTTTTTCATATGTCAACATAAACTTCTCTTTAAAAAAATATTTTCTAAATAACAAGTATGAAGTCTGTTATAGGCACCGTTCATCTCTACATTTTTCAGTGCTGGATATTAACACTTTAACTTTGAAAAATAGTAAAGTAGAAAACACTTCATCCAGTGAGAGAGGGAATCCATACCAACTGTTTTTGCAAACCTGCCTATAACAAGGAGGGTTTATTTTTACATTTCAACAGGGAAGTCAGCAACCCTCCTCCACAACATGCCTGCAGTCAGCGCAGTGTGAGGGTGTCAAGAGGAAAGGTGTGCAAGATGAAAGGAAGGGACAGAGATACCAAATTATAGCCAAGACTTTTTATGCCTAATGACATTGATGTTATTTGTCTACAAGAGTAAAGAATATTACAACCAGTCATTGTGAGCTGAGCTCTGAAAACACACTCCTACACACTGTGGTTTGGTTGTAATCTCTTATATAACAACAACCCATGAAAATAATAATGTTTATTAAACTACTAATACGCCTGTTCATAACACTGACACTAACAAGCTGCCTATTGTTAACAGTGTCCGCAGTGACGCTGTCAGCCGTCAGGACCGGTCCGGTACTCACCGTAGTAGAGACCCGGTGTTGCAGCTCCAGCGGCTCTCTCGCCCTGAACGGCGGCTGAGCTGCTCGGGATGTACCGGTGAGGCGCCATGGCGCTGTCTAACAAAGGAACAGATGAATGAAGAGGCAGCTGAATGTGCAGTAGTTTATAGTAACCCCCCCCCCCCCCCCGGCTGCTCAACGTCACACCTACTCCAACACTCTCCCGCGAAACGTCACGCCAAATAGTAAAACCGGCATCTGATCATGTTCTGAACCCGACTGCACCTACCCCCTGTTACTTACACCAGGATAAATTCAGTCTAGGTTGAAGCCAGACTGTCTGATGATGACTACTGATTAGGTCTCAATATTTTATGGACTAAAGAAGTTAATAATAATTGTGTAATAATACGTTAATAGTTAATAAGTTAATCGCAACGCCATTAATTCACATTAAAAACCTTTACATGTTATCACTGTATTAGTAAAACAAACTCGTGATCAATACACAACTCTATTAATATACTGATTAACTGTTTCAACACTACATTATATATGTGATGGATGTATCAACATGTAGATGGATGGATCCGATTTTTTTTCTTGTCTCATCATCATCCATTATTATGATGCTACACCTAGACTGAAGTCATTGACCCGTAGACTGGAGTGAGTCCACACCTCTGTGGTCTTAATAAGTAACCAACCACTTAAACATTGGGCTCCCCTGTATCCACTGTCTCTCCCCGGTCAGCTCAGTCTGGTCAGCACTGCCCCCTGCAGGTACAATAGCAGTAACACACTTGGTCATGTTCTGCAGACTTAACTACAACTAACTACCAGGCTGTACGGTATAATGCAGAGTAAATTTCACAGAAAGCAATTACCAGACTGTTCAGTCATGTTGGAAGTCGAACATTTGTCAGCATATTCTGACTTTACAAACGTAGTTTAGATTCTGTAGATATACAGCAAATTTTAATCTAATCTCATGAAGATTTTTAAAACGTTGAAATAGAATTACAGATATTTTAATGAGCCCTGTGATAGATTGGTGATCTGTCCGGCGAGTGTCAGCTCCAGCCCCCCCACAACCCTTAAAGGATGAGCGGTATAGATAATGGATGGATGGATGGATATCTTTATGTATAGAATGTTAATAATATGAATATTAATATATGATAGCCCTGAAAGTCAAGTTATTATTACCATTACTACTATTTTTTTGAAATGTAACATTACTGTCTTATACTTAATCAGCAAAAGCATTCTTCCAGAGGCTTTAGGAAGGATGGATGGATTGAAAACAGGGCTCTCACCCAGGAGACTGGGGGATAAAATCCCATTTTAACCACTGACTTATTAACTTTTTATTTTTATTTCAAATCTTAGAAGTTTGCCTTTACCTTGAGAGACTAAAATAGGTAAAAACTGAAAATATTTAGTTAACTATAGTACCAGTCAAAAGTTTGGACACACCTTCTCATTCAATGGTTTTTCTTTATTTTTATTATTTTCTACATTGTAGATTAATACTGAAGACATCAAAACTATGAAGGTACACGTATGGAATTTTGTAGTAAACAAAAAAATGTTAAGCAAACCAGAATATGCTTTGGATTTTAGATTCTTTAAAGTAGCCACCTTTTGCTTTGATGACAGCTTTGCACACTCTGTGCATTATCTCAGTCAGATTCATGAGGTAGTCACCTGGAATGGTTTTCCAACAGTCTTGAAGGAGTTCCCAGAAGTGCTGAGCACTTGTTGGCTGCTTTTGCTTCATTCTGCAGTCCAACTCATCCCAAACCATCTCAGTTGGGTTTAGGTCAGGTGACAGTGGAGGAGGTCATCTGACGCAGCACTCCATCACTTCTTGGTCAAATAGTCCTTACATAGCCAGGAGGTGTGCTTGGAGTCAAGCTAATGATGGTCCCACTAAGCTCAAACCAGATGAAATGTCATGTTGCTGCAGAATGCTGTGGTAGCAATGCTGGTTAAGTGTGCTGGTAACAGTGTCACCAGCAAAGTCCATTCCAGTCCATTCTTAAAGCCTCTCTGGCAGAAAGCCTTCACTATGAATGCTTTTACTTCTTTTTATTAGTGGTGCATTTGAGCATCCTTCCTAAACAAGGGTCACACACACACACACACACAAACACTCACTCACACACACGCACACACGCACACACACACGCACACACACACACACACACACAAAACCCCAAAAACCAACTAAAAAAAAAAGTGAAAAAAACAAAACAAAAACCCCCCATTTTTTTCACTTGCCTCTCAGAACAGAAAGGTGAAAAAAATAACTAAACTTGTGCCTGGAAAAAAAAATCACTTGCCTCTCAGGGCTTGAAAAAAAGAAGAAATCTTTTTCATATTAATAAACTTAATTGAAAAAGAAAAGGGAAAATAGAATTAGAGAGGATTGAAGCTAATTTTTTCTCTCTGTATGTCCTATGATGGGCTCAGATGGAAAGGGATGTCACATTGAGTGCTGCCACATGGTGGCATTAGCAGTACACACACAGCAAATAAGAACTTTGGCACAATCCTTGAATGACAATCATGATTCTTACACCACAATTTAATATTCTACATTTAAAGCTTTTTATCACAGTAATGTATACACTTCTCACAGATTTCACACAGATGTCTAATATATGAGTGTTATCTTAATTTGGCCTTGTTTTTTTTGTTTAGTATTTTGTCCTTTTTGTTGTTGCTCTCAGTCATAAAAGCCACACTTGGGTGGTCATTGTATAAATCACTTCATGCTGCAGACAGAAATGTTTTAGTTATCTGGTACAGTAGTGTCATCTTAGAGACTTGGTGACAGGTAAATCATTCTCTATTTCTTGGGGCCACCAATGACATTTTGCCACGTTTAGCCTTACAGTTGCAATTCTTGAACTATCTGTTCAGTTTTATACAGGCAGCACAATTCCTGATCAGCTCATGAAAGAAGGAAGCTGTGTAAGTATACAGTAACAGGTGGTGTAGTCAGAGAGAGAGGTAATGGACTGAAGAAGGCATGCTGCTTATGAGGACATCACAACATAAATTAATTTAATTTTGACGAGTTAAACGTATTGACTGATTTGTGGCCTTCATTGGTCAAATAAAATGCTAATGTTAAACGACATGATTAAAAAGTTTACAACTGGTTTCACACATTTCTTTATTCAAAGTATTAGTCAGGTCAGCTCTTCAACCCAACTAGGATATACCTTTAATCTAAAGGTTAGTCAAACAAATTCCATAGGATGGCAGTAGCAGTCCAGCTAAGAGACAGACTAATAACTGTGCAGTGAAACTGAGCTTCCCTCCACCTCTTCCTCTGCTCCCAGTCAGCAGGGATCACAGTATGGTTTGCATACCTCATGATGAGGGACAATTAGGTCTGAAATATAGCATCATACTTTACATACCTACCACAGAGGCTTTTAACTAATAGCTTTAATGACTGACTATGACTATGATTGGATGTCACTAGCCAACTTAGAGCCAAGCAGCTAATGAATAAGCCCCTGATGGTGAAGCATGGATGACACAGCTGACACCAGTGCTCTTTCTGAACTTACACAATGCTCCATAGATTTCTGACTAATGTCTGTGAGGTAAAAATGAAAATCTTCCCTTCAAAGTGTAATTTGCATCTTACATGAGACATCATGGCCTGACATTGAGGTATTTGTAAATAGGAGAATGGGTACTGTCAGGATAAAACACACTTCCTGTCACACTGGAAGTATTATACTGTAGATTATGCAGTGTTCATATTAATAGGAAATAGCAGAGTAAATTCACTCTAAATTTTCTCAGAGAAGAATTCAATTCAATTCAATTCAGTTTTATTTATATAGCGCCATATCACAACAAAAGTCATCTCAAGGCACTTTTCATATAGAGCAGGTCTAGACCGTACTCTTTAAAATAGGTATTTACAGAGAGAGACCCAACAAATCCCACCATGAGCAGCACTAGGCTACAGTGGCAAGGAAAAACTTCCTTTTAAGAGGCAGAAACCTCGAGCAGAACCGGACTCAGGGTGGGCGGCCAT
>BRZM01000452.1:53888-67096 GCA_033238685.1 Lates japonicus | reverse complement strand
AAAGGTGAGATTGTAACTGGCTGCCCTCGCCACAGGTTAATGTGAAATACATACTTGTCTGCCTAAAGCTCACACAACTCCGCTCCCAAAATATCCTAGAAATAACTGGCAGAGCAAGAACTCTTCAAGGCAACTGGAGTGTATCTGGCTTGAAGTGGGACAGTACCTGGGCCATGTTTCACAAGTTAATGAGATTGGAAGCTAAAAAATTCCTGAGGTTACAAAAGGTGAGAAGAAAAAATAGAAAATTAAGAGGAAAGAAAAAAACGTATCTTTGGAACATTCATTTTTGAAAATAGGAAAGAGAATGACATCTTTTATATGTAATGCCTCATTTAACTAGAAAAACTGTCAATTAACATTTGTAAAAATATATTTTCTAATTTCACTTATTTGAACAAAATACAGTAAATGTGACAAACTATATGCTACTTCATTAATGAATCTAAGCGAATCAGCATTAAGAAGTTGATTACTGTATTAACCAACAAACATACATTTAGGTAACTAATTTTACCTTCTTGACTAACTCAGGTGAAAAGGAGGTACTGAGAATAGAAAGGAAAAGAGAGAAAAAATAAAGCTACAGAGAAATAATGTGAATAGGAAAGGAATTAAGACCAGGAATGGTGATGAAAGAGCAAGAGAGGAAGAATGATGATGATGTGACATAGTGGTGAGGAGATGAGAGAGGGATAGATGACGAGGGGAGATAAGAAGAATCAAAAACTGAAGACAGCACAGAGAGAGTCACTGAGCTACTCCAGAGGTCTAACAGAGATGAGACCACTTGTAAAGCAATCAGAAGGCCTTTGTTCACAGTGGTGGTCAAGGTGGGTGTCTGCTGACTAGCTGAAGCTGATGAACCTCTCCATGAAGAAGCCTGGACCTCACATACATCTGCTGTGGAACTGCGTTCTGTCTAAAAGCTAAAAGCATTCATCTCATTCTACTGCCTGCTCTTTGACCACTCTGAGTAGTTTGGGGCAGGATGGGGGATAGATAGGCTTGATTGTGTAGTGAAAGTGGTGTGCTTCTTGGCGACATGGAGCTGAGATACTGCTGAAAGATCACATGTTAAATATACTATTCATGACTGAGGAGTTTGCTTCTCTCTTGGAGGCAAATGATCCAAATGCCTGCCTAGTGCTGTGACAAAATGGAATAGCTGTTCTAAAAGAAAGAAAAACTCATTTGACTTTACCTTCAAAATTAAAAACACAAAAATTTAAAACACTTAAAACAAACAGTAAACTTTGGCCTAGAACCTGGAAGCCATGCCAGCAACACCATAAAAAAAAAGCTTCAGACTGAATGAATGTCCAATCAAATCCCAATCCTGAGCACTGTGCAGCCCTGATGTGCAAGAAAAAACACATGGAAACAATGTATTTAGAAGTACAGAAGCCCAGATTTAATAATTGTAGACTGTAGTTTACAGTACATGGTTACCTCAGCATTAAACAATATACATGTATATAATCTATGGAAAATATACTGAACTGCTACTATTGGGAGGAGGAGGAGAGATTGTTGTGGTGGCTCAGAGTTTGATAGTGGCTCTGAAACAATGAGCAGTCTATCCAAAAATGAAAACACAGGCTGTTAAAATGTCGATTCTACATGCAAAAAGTAAACTTTATGTTGTGATTGCATTGTTAAGTGTATCTGACTATCCTGTCTGTACCCTTACAGGCTGTTGCTGTTGTATTTTGATAAGCAGCCTTTTTTAAATGTAGATGTAACCAGTATATGAGGATGTAGAGAGAGTAGGTTCCAACCTATCAAACTGTATGGACACATCCAGTTGTTCCACTAATAGCCCATCAATATGATCTCAGAGACAGCAAGGACCCCTCAGCACCCACACTTGAATCCTCAACTGTGAACTGATGCTGAAATAAAATAAATGACTCAGAAATGAATTCCATCTTGTGTAAAATGTTTAAACTCACTGAAATATGAAGCTACAAAACATTCACTAGAAGTTAGCAAAAACAAAACAAACAAAAACAGAAATTATAGAGCACCTCAGACTCACTCCCACAGTGGTTAGTTACAGCTTGCTGCTGCACTACTTCAGATCCCTCTGACAAAATCGTTGGCAGAGGATTACAGACCTCAGACCTCTCCAAAATCCAGCTCTTCACACACATCACACACATAGCAGCGTGGCTACAGACATTAGGATTTAGTGGTTACTGACCTGCACTTCTCCAAACACCATTTTCTATTTGCTGAATGATAAAAGGACTGCCAAAGGACTGATACTCCACATGTGGCCTCATTTTATTCATTAGAGTTTTAGGAGGAACAGAACGGCAGAGTTTAAATGTACTGATTAGCCTCTATGTACAGTTTTTTGTCACCCTACCACAGCTTCCACATAATGAAGATTGATGTTATATGTTATATATACCTCATGACTAACCCATTAGAATCACATATCCAGACAAAGACTGTAAGGGAACCTTTTTCAGGTGAGTGTGTCAAACCACACCGATAATATGATAACATGATAACATGATTTGGTTTTACACGCATGGTTTTATGTATAAAAAAGCTGCAAATGTCTTGGTAATAGTTAAATAACTGTGGAGAAGGAGATGATGAACTTGAATTATACTGTAGGTTAACTTCATATGACATTTTGTGCTGTCCGATAAGCTGCTTTAGGCAAGTGAAAAATGATGCGCTCTGTGGAGAGACAATGGTCAACCATTAATAACTAGACTGGGTTAACGACTACAGCTGTGTGATAGGCTGTATCAATGTTTAAAATGAGTGATCACAGAGAAAGTTAAATCTGAAACATGGCTATGTTGATAACTTTACTGTCACACAGTCCAGACTGCAGGCAGGTGCAACCAGTTACTATTCACTCCCTTGCCTGCAGGTAACAAGTGTTTAATATTTCCATTATTTTAACACTGGGTCAGCCATGTTGTAAGAGATCTAAGCTAAATGTAAACAGATTATGATCACTTATCTAGTGCAGATCCTATACGAAATACAGCGAGACAATTCACAAGCTGCTTTGGGGCTCCTCTCTGCATCAACATGAGTAAAAATGAGGGAGCAACTTTATGACTCCTAGTGGCAGAAAAGGGAACAGCGTGTTGGATTCAATGAGGTTGGAAGACACTATGTGCTTATTGAGGCGACACCAAGGATGGGCTGCAACCCAGCCGCGATGGAGGACACTTTTAAGTGCTACCACTGTATTAACAAACACAAATAAACCAGTCCTGATATGCAAAACCAGTGGAATCGACCTTTAAGTGACAATAAACTGACTATCAATAGGGTGATGAATTGACAGCTCATTAAAAACAGCTCCAATGAAAGTAAAAAAAGGAAATAAATCCACAAATATTCATTTTAGCATTCAGTCACCATGAAATGCTATGCTTAATTTATACACAAGGTGTATGTTTATACATATAACTACACATAAAGCAGTAGTTGAAATCACACAATTGTGGGTGGTGTGTACTTGAAACAGATTTGTTCTACATCAGCTAAAAAACAGCTCCTGACAAGAACATTATCATGCTTCATAAGTTGTATATAGCCAGACACTTGTGCCCACTGCCATAAAGACACCCAGTATCTCTATAAAACTGATGGTCTTTGATAGCTCCAACTGCCGTAGCTATATAAAAGGCAGCTTGAGGCCTGTGTTTGGTTCCACTGAAGGTCATAAACACTCAGTAGACAGAGAGCAGCCAGCTGATTTACTTCTCATATTATGTCTGTGTTCATTGTTTCTGCTGGGTGTTTGTCCAGTTTGTACCCACTCAACTATGCATTTGAAAACATTTTCAAATGGATCACCTTAGATGTTCCCTGGGTGTGCAGCAATTTTGTTCCTAGATCCATCAATCCATCCACACTGTATTGATCCATTCAGTGATGCTTCTGTCATTGTGGCAGAAACATGCAGGTTGACAATCTAAATGTTTTCCTGCTTTGCTGTCATGAAGTAAAAGCATAAAAAAAACATCAGAGAACTAGCTGGCCTCTGAAGCTATTTAGACCAGTTTTTAACAGATCCTGTGTTGCAGGAATGCCTCAACTAGGGGTGGGAATCTCTGTGGTGTTACTAATGTTATGACCCCAGCATCGAAGAACACCCTCTCCTCTACAATGAAAGCACCAACGAGATCCACCATTATTCACAATGCTGTATGGACACAATATTTGAGAAAAAGACTGCTGCTTTGCTTTTGATATTCCAACAGTGTTAAAGGAGATCAATGCTAAAACTGTGGAAAACTATTCTCATAATGTTAGATAATCTTTTATTTCAAACCATGAATCAATGCAAAGTGGTAGAAGAACCCAGTCTCTCTTCCCCCCCATCCCTAAAGCAATCTGCTAAGAGATAATGAAGATTTAAAATGAAGGTGAGATGAGGCAGGTGTAAGACATTGGATGACCAAAACGTATCCTCACTTTTTAAGATGTGGGAGAACACACAGTACAATTAGAGAGACTAGAAATTTGTGGATATGTTATATATCATATATATTGAAACCCAAGGCTGGATCACCAGTCAGGCATTTACCGGCCGAGGGAAGCAAAAAGTCCCACAATCACTGGGACTATGGACTACATTCTGTTCCTTTCAAATAATGAGAAAAAAATAATCAAGAACATATAAAAATAAATTTTTGGAATCTATGAATTCACACACACAAATACTCTCTCCTATTAACACCAGTTATGGATTCTGCATCTCTACAGCCAAGGCTCTGCACTAATTCAATATTAAGCAATATTAAGTTTCCAGTCTCATAAACCTTCACACTGATTGCCACTATTCCCATTATGTGAACTCTAATGTTCTGCCCAGCTCCTACTGTGCGCTTAGTCAGCCTCAGGGATCTCCTTTTGACTTGAACCATCCACACTTTCTCACATTTGTTTCCTTGTTTTCCATCTATGCCTAGATTGGTCTGTTATTATCCTCTGTTCTCTAGTTATGTGATTCATTGATTTGGGTAGGTTGCTTTTAATTTCCTGTTCTTGTCTCATTCCTTTGTTTATTTCCTCTGTTTAAAGCCTCTGCTTGTGATAAAAGGTTGTATAAATAAATGAACTTGGACCTGAACTTGATTACACCTGCAGAGAGTCAGCAGACACTTTACTAAATGTGTATAAAGATAATGAGATAAACAAATGGAGGGCATTTAGGGAAGAAAAATAGACTAAAGGGGGATGCTTTTAGAAGTGAAGTGAAAAATGAAAAAGGTCCATACACGCCCTGACACTGCTCAGTGAATCATTGCACACTGATCAAGATATAAAAAAGGTCTGGCTGAGATGGCCTCAGGTTACGTTTCCTCATTTATCAAAACTGCCTACACACAGTGTCATAACTGTGCTCATGACCATTTCAAAGCAGAATGTGGGATTTATCAATTTGTGGTAATGCTCGAGAATGTGAGTCAATGTTAGCAGGCACAGTGTCAACCAGGCTTATTCACTGTGCTAGGTGAAAAATGAAAAAAACAAAGACTACAGAAATAGAATAGACCTGGAGAAAGACTTTTCTCAGATGATGACCTCAAAAGTCTGTTTTATTGGACATCTGAACACAAGAAGACACTACAGAGGAACAGGAATGTGATTTCTGTAACTTTCCTGTTATACATTGACTCAACATGCTATGTGATGAGAAATGAGTTCAAGATCATCCTCATGCGCTCAAAGTCCTCTAAACGGCATTAGGCAAACTCTAAACATTAATTTATATGCTTGTTATTCAAAGTGGCTTTGGGCCTAGCCACTGTACCATAAGACCCTGCTGATGACGTGGTGATCCTTCCCACAGGTTCTCACAGGGAGCTTCTGAATTTCTGCTAGAGTGACCATTGGGTCCTTGGTAACCTTCCTGACCAAGGCCCTTCATCCGTTTGGCCAGACAGCCAACTCCACAAAGAGTCCCGGTGGTTGTAAAATACCTCCATTTCACAATTATTGAGGCCACTGTGTTCCTGCTTTAGAAATGGTTTGATACCAGTACCCTGATCTATGTCTCACCACAATTTTATGGCGGAGGTCTATGAGAGTTTTTAAGACTTCATGGTGTGATTTTTAGCATGTTTTGACATACAGTGTGAATGGTGAGACCTTATATATACAGATGTGTGACTTTATAAACTATGTCCAGTCAATTTGCCACATTCTAGATACATTTCAAAGATAATCAAAGCACATAGGATGCAATCTGAAGTAGCATAGCAAAGGTTCTGAATACCTTTGTTAATGAAAGAATTCAGCTTTTGATTTCTA
Source organism: Lates japonicus (assembly GCA_033238685.1). Classification (NCBI taxonomy): domain Eukaryota; kingdom Metazoa; phylum Chordata; class Actinopteri; family Centropomidae; genus Lates; species Lates japonicus. The sequence continues at coordinate 60,796 of BRZM01000452.1, read as the reverse complement.
GTATTTCTGCAAAAAATTCAAAAAACATGTTTTCTCTTTGTCAGTATGGGTTATAGAGTGCAGACTGGGCAAAAATGGCAATTCTCTCCATTTACAATTAAATCTACAACACAATGAAGTGTGTGAAGGGGTGTGAATACTTTCTGGAGCCACTGTACTAGTAGAGCTGTGCATCATTTCCAGAGCTGAAGATATTCTGACAGACCTGGATCTTAAATTCCTCCAGGGACACTATAAATAGGCTATAGTGAATTCTAGAGATTCTGAAGAGATGTATTCAGTGATATGTACACTATTTTCTGCTTGAGGAATTTGGGAAATGTGTAACAATAGTAGAGGAAATATCTATTTACATACACGATTACATCCACTGTTGTTTGTCAGTGTGTTGTGCTCAGTCAATATGTCTTTCATGGTGGAGCTGCAGGTTATCAAAAGAATGCTGCACATGGCCTTCGCCTCTAATTAATTGGTGTCAATCCAAACAGTATCAACCTTACACCACTCCACCTCTTAACTCTGTTTCCATGCAAAAACACAGCTCTAGCCTCCACAGTGATTCTTTCTGAGGCCTGTGTGCATTTGGGTAAACATGCTGCTGTTAAGGATGAGGCTAACCTGTAGCTTTTATCTCTTTGATAGTTTAAGTGGCATCCAATGATGAAAACCTCCAATAATCTGTGAAGCTTAAGAAGGAGAATTTTAAACACATTTAGACAGTTTTCATTACTTTGTCCACTGTAGACTCTTGTTGGGTGAATTCACAGATTACAACTCCATTCAATGTATTGATCATATTTCTAAAAAATGTACTATCATAACTGGAGTCAGACATAATTCTTCTTGGGGACAGCAACAGTCACCAAAGAGTTTCAGCTGATCAGGTGACGGTTCAGTGCCTTGCTCAGAGGCACCTCAACAGTAGTTTGCAGCAGCAGTTAAGAGGGAGGGCTCATTTACTCCCCCCTACAAAGTCTGATCAAGAAATCAGAGACCTTTCAGTAACACATTACATCCCTATTAAGATGTTACTCTTTTCTAATATTTCTATTATTATAATATAATAGAATCATTATGAGTTTAAGTGCTACTAGATAAAAAAATCATTTCAAATTATCATTCAAAATCATTTGAATGTTAAACACACCTATGCCACAACTGTAGCCGATGAGATGTGAGAATGAAGTCATAAAATAGAATTCCAATTCATGACAAATCTTTATTAAACACTTTTCTATGTTAGCCTTACAAGACACAATAATCAAGCACATTTTAGTGCTTAAATCTTAACTTACTGGATGTAAGCAGTGTGAAAAATAACAGACCATTTATTCAACTGACCAACATTCAATGAAAATCTGTAGAGGCTCTTTCAAAACCAGAGAACCTGTCTGAGAGTCATGATAACACATCACCTGTAGCTACTCTACAGATAATGACAACTGGCTTGACAGATATTCCGAACATGTGAGCTTTACAGTCCATATCATCATTCCACTGTACACAAGCCTGTCGGAGCACAAACAAACAATAAAACACCCTCAAGCTGCTTGAGGTCACAAATCTACAAAAGTCAGTTTTCCTGTACTGTTTGTCTCTTGGTGACATTACAAACTGGTTTGGGTTTGTATCTGGTTAATAGTGAAGGCTGTTTAAGGATAATTCTGGGATTTTTGAACCTGGGTCATTTTTTATCCATGTTTTTGGGTGTAAATGGTTGATAGGGACAGAAATCCTTGGAATTGGTGCAGTATTGAACAAGAACTATGTACCCTGCAGCTGGGGAATAGCACTTTAATGGAATCCTAAGGGGCTATTTTCCACATCAAAGTAAATCCACTAAAGTGCTTGTTTTTGCTTGGTTTGTTGTTCAATATCTGACAACATTATGGATAGGATTACTACAGAGATAGACATTTTTGTTAAAGAGTAAGATTGTTTTCATTTAACCAAAAATCTGTTATATCACTATCAGACTCTATTGACAAAAACTGTAATTTTACCTCACAAAGCATGGGAGTTGCTGGTCAACAGTTATTGTGTCTTACTTTTACTTATGTGAAGGATCTGAATAAATATAATAACAATCTGAGCCTGTCAGTGGCAAAAACAAGTATTTTAGTGGATTATTTTGGTGGAAATAGCCCCATATGATTACATTGCGGGGCTGTTTTGCAGCTGCCAGGCATGCCATTCTTGCTCAATACTGCACTGATTTTATGAATTCGTGTCAAAAAAAAAACAAAAAAAACAAAACAAAACAAAACAAAAAAACTTAGGAAAATCAGGCTCAGGTTAAAAATCCCAGCGTTATCCTTTAGTATCTAAATGCACACAACAGTCTGAGGTCAAAATGAACCTTGCTGTCAGCTCCGTTCTACAACTGTCCCCATGAATCGATAGAGAACAATAACCCTGGCAATACCATCACTTTGAAAAGGTGTCCTCAGGCTGAGAGAGTGTTGCTTGCTAAAGCCACAACCAATATAAAAACAGTGCTCTCCATACTTGACACAAAGTTTATACAAAGTCTGAGTACTAGAGACAAAGACCTTAAAGGATAATTCTGATTTATTACAACATTTTTTCTTATTGTTTGTCCATTTCTATCAGTCATAACATTTGACAGTGCTTTGGCTGCTTCAATTCACTGGCAAGCTAACACTAGACTACAGATTTGTTGTGGTAGTCATGTTAAGGTAAGCAAGTTACATTTAGGCAGCAAACAACCTTAGTTTTGTTAATTATTTCTCCATCTTTGCTGTTGAATTGAAACTCCTTCCATATATTACTTCTTGGGTAGTTTGGAGTTAAAATCATCTATTCAGAAATATTCAATTTTACTTGCATATTTAAAAGGCTTAAATAATCTGAACAGACTATATAAACTATTGCGGATAACTGTTGGCTTGGTTCATAACCTGACTGACTACGTTTCTTAATCCACCAGACATGGATTGTAGAGATGTTGCTGTGTTCCCCAGATCTCATCATCTTTAAGCATTCTCAAGACAAAATTAGTTTTTGCATGTTGATGGTGAAAATAATACCTTTGCAACAAGAACAAAAAAACACAATACAAAGTTGCCAGGATTTGCAGTGTCCATCCAGTATTTTTGCTTGTATTCTTTTTATTTCTTGTAAATTCAACTCTCAACTTTGTCTATCTGGCATGGATGTAAACAAACAAAGAAAACAGATGTGACGTGTACAGAGCTATGGTAGCATATAGTCTGGGTACATGCCAACTTCAGTTTGTTTGGAGTACACTGCTGAATGACATTTCAGTCCTGACTTCCTCATCCTCACACAAGACACAAAACATTTAATCAACCATCATTGTAGACCTTGGAGCTACCTAATTGCCCTCATTTTGATAGGCAGATGTGTAGAGAAGTTGTTCAAAATGTCTGCAGATAAACATTGTTGTAACGTTGAATGTGTGTTAGTGCAATTTGCGGTGCAGACTGAGGTTAGTGTGGCAGTCTGCTTCGACTGACAATCCCAGGTAAGAGCCAAGTAAGGAGGTCACTTTCCACTGTAGAACACTGAAGAGGATGATGGAGGGACAAGATGAGGACAGGGAAGAAATATATAAAATATTCAAATCTGACTTTGCTTCTGTCATAGCTGCAGGCATTGTATTTCAATTAATCATGATACAGTATCTCTTTTCAAAGGACTGATGGCAGTGGATACACCTGGTACATTCCAAATTCTGTCACTGATATTGATTGCACTTGTTTTTCTAAAAATTCAAATCATATTTCTCATACAGCATCTAGAGGATGTTGATCCCTGCCTTGCTTCTCTGTCTTATATCTTTTCACTTCATGATCGACGATCAACAGCTTCTTCACAATGAGCATTACAGCCTCAGTGAGCCACTAGTATGGCTATAGATTCTAGTCTTAGGTCTAGTCCTAGATCTAGTCTTAAAAATGAATAAAATGAAAGTTATGAAGTCAACTACAGTTCCATGAATCCTGGATAACCACCAGAGGCGGTGCTTTATGTACTGGATCTCTGTCTCACGCATACGCAGGCTGCGTATTCTATGCTAACAATGTCACTTGTGACCCTAGATGATCTAAGAGAAGTTATATCACCTGGTGTCATCAGAGAATATAAGATAAGATAATCCTTTATTAGTCCCACAATGGGGAAATTTACAGTGTGTACAGTTACATATGTCGTGACACCTGAGTTATCAGAGTTCCACCTCAGACATGACTAGCTCACAGACAGACCGTTCAGTTCACTGACATGCTTGCTGAAGTAATGGCAAGAAGAAATAGGCTTTTGAGACCCATCTAAGCCCTGCCTGCACTGGAGGGTCAAAGGGAGGCAAGCATAGAGCATCCAACACTAGCAGGTTTTAGGGCACTCTGCACCACATCATGCCTACAAACTTCCTACAAAATCACTGTAAACCACTCCCTCTGGGGGCCTTTTGCTTTAATTTATGTACTCAGGATTTATGTACCCTTCAAAATAAACTCAATTCAACTGGATGAAGAGCCTGCAGGAGACTTGTCTCTTTCAAACATACAAGAAGTGGTTGCAATGATTTGACAGTCAGCACCTAAAGAATTAAAAAACACACTGAAAATCCGCAATGGAAAGATTACTGCAAATTTTCCATGCAGTTAAAGTTGATGAGTAGAGGAAGAATTTTAGCTTTAAAATAAACCAAACTGCAATTCGAAATTCAGCTTCAAATTTTGTCAGGATTGTTAACAATTAGCAGTAAGGTGATACAATATAAAATAGAAAAGCAATCTAATGAAAAGGGTTTAATAAAAACATCCAACACCTAACAAAGTTTCAAACTGACCCATAGTTGGAGTCTAAATTGCACAAACAAACAGATATTTAATATGCCAAGGGAACAAATTGCAAACATCATGACAAGACACACCAAACATGGACCAACTACACTGGCTTAAAGAACAGTGGTAACAAACAAAAGCTCAACAACACAGATAGACACAGAGGTTGTTGTTGGAGATGGTTAATGGCAGAGAGGTACAGGCTGAAAATTACCACTTGAATCAGCACATCTGTGACCCATCTCAATAAAAACTGTACATCATAAACAGCAACATGCAATTCATGGGCAGGGCTGCCATTACATGACCAATTGTAACCAAGGCCAACGCACAAAAACACATAACCTGGTGTAACAGGCACAGAACTCTGGTCAATGGAAAATGTTTGGATGAGTCATCCTTAACTCTGTTTGCCACACTCACACTGGCTTTCATTTGGAGAGAGCCAAAGGATGCCTTCAACCCACCTACATATTAAACATGGTATGGGCAGTGGGTCTAATTTAATCTCTGCATGGGTACAAGGCCAAGTGATCTAAGTTGTAATGTAATGTTAACTTACAGTGCACCAATATTCCAGGGTGATAACGCCCATGCACACCAGTAAAAACATTAATCAGTTCATGTCAGTATGAAGTGAAACACTTTCTGTGGTCTAATCACTAAGGCTCTTACATAGATCAAATGCATGCCCAATGTGGTTTTGAGCACCAACAGAACACAGGCATCAGTGCGAAAGTATTGTCCTGTAGTTGCTATTTATTTTAGCTGCTGCTGTATTCATCAACTAACAAAGTGAACACCATTACAACTATAGCTAAAACCACTGAGAATTTTATTTGGGAAATGAACACCTATAAGCATGTATCATTATTAGCAATTTGCTACATTAACTCCAACAAAACACTTAAGTAGTGTGTCTAAATGAGACCATCGCAAAAAAATAGGTAAACAAGTCAGAAAACATTAAGGCTTACCATACAGAGGGACCAAAATCTGGTAGCACCCTTTGTTAAGCATTTCTTATATTAGCGATAATGAGCAATCTTTTCCATTATATTTCCAGGATATAAATGTCATAGCTATGAAGATGATTTACAAGCTTTACAATGTAAATTTAGACCACATGTTCTATTCAGGCTGACCTCTGATCCTTCATTTGACCTGAAAACTTAGGGTCATGTCAGGAAGCAGGTGATGGGGATATGTGTCTCACTGCTGAGCAAGGCTATGAAAAAAGAAAATACTGGTCTGAGGGCAGTCACATATGTTACTCAGAACTCCAAGTGCTATACTGTACATTCATCAGTTATATGAATTAAGTACTTCATACTGTTTACTTAATATTACTACTATTCAACAACAGAAACAGACTAGATATTAAACTAAAATTCATCTGAGTATAACAGTCAGTAGCACCAGAGTTAAGCTTCAATCCACAAACATGCTACACTAAAGTTGGACGCCTCCACCATCACACTACAAAGTCAGGTGTATTTTGACTCTGCTTGTAGTTGCACTGAATACTTATGAGCCACATGCACAACAACAGTATTCATGATAGTAGAAGAATCAGCAATGGGTTACCTGTGTCAAATCTAAAGTCAGTGTATTATAAACTCACTAACTCCTTTAGGTATCAACTAAAGAGCATGTTGTCTACATGTAGACATATAACAATTAATGCAATTAATCTTTTTTTTTATCTCAATAACAATGTGTGATGTGAAAGGTGTCGCTGTGGCAAACCCACTAAAAAAATCATCTTTTGCTTGCACCCAACGCTACAGAATGAATATAGGACTTAGACTCAGGTGGTCACAGGCACAGTTCTAAATGAATGATGATGTTGCTGTCTGTGCTGGATGTGTAAATACACAAATGTTTGCTATATCAACTTAATAAAGCGATAATCTGTCAGCGTTCAGATTATTATTATTCTACTGACAAATAATTAATTAATGCAGGTTCTGTCATCTGCAACCGCTTTGTTACTTGTTTTGTTTCATACAATACTTACAATGCAGGTACTGTCCTTATGTTGCTATCTATTTTTGGTACAGACAGTTAACAGAT
>BRZM01000452.1:0-44005 GCA_033238685.1 Lates japonicus | reverse complement strand
CGGGACACTATTACAGCCTGTTGGGAATAGCGTTGAAGCTGCAGGTGTTAAAGCTGTCATCATCCTGATACTAGAGATGGAATCTATGAGAATCAGAAAATGTCACACCACTAACAAAGCTAAAGAAATTATATTAAAATCAACCTACAAAAAAGGAGACAAATTATCACATCAAAACAACAAAAATAAATGCATGTGTGTTTCTAATTTTGATCACATCTGATTCCGCCGGTCCGTTGATTCTCCTTGTCAGTGTAAAACAATTTCTGTCCTAAATCAATCTCCTGTTAAAAGCTTGAATAAAATATGATCTTTACCTGGAGGATGGAGCGTGACAGAAGACGAGCAACTACAATAAAACTCCAGAGATTTGAAGGATCTGGAGAAAACTCAACATCACTTTTCTACATGTTACCACATTGAAGAAAAAGGTGGAACTTCACTATGAGAGCAGTGCAGCACCTGGACACTACAGCACACACACGCCAGGGTTATAAAATCGGCACATCACCTGAGGATAAACAGTGGAGGAGCCAACTACATGTGAAACTGACCGATTGCTGGTGACGCCGTAGCCTGAAACACAAGCGCGGGGTTAAAGGAGCAAGACGCTACCGACACATTTTAAACTGGTACAGCACTGTACTAAAAATACAAGGATACATGACATACATTTAAGTGACAATATGGAACAGACAGACACCCGTTTCCTCTATCACATACTGGCCATCTCATCACTTCTCTCACAAAAAGTCACAATGCCAGAAATACCTGGCATGGTTGTCTCTGAGAATTACAACGTAACAAGTGATAAAACACAAACGCTAAACCAGTTTCTCTCAATATTAAACTCGTTGACAGAAATCCCTCCTCTGTTGAGAGGAGAGCTGTCAGTCTGTTTTCTCTCCTTCAGTATTTGGTGATCTGCTCCTTTAAGGACGCACCTCTCCTACGTCACACGCACACACCTCTGGCAGAATGAATGGCGGGTTTTTTAAATCAACATGGCGCATTCACTCCCGACACACCTGAAGAGGAGGTCCTGACCGGATTCGTCCACTCTACCCCACAGAAACACCGTCAGTCCCGGGAACCTGGTGCTGCTGAACCGGCGACCAGGAACGGAGGTAACCCCGGAGTCTCCGGGAGGTCTCACTCTGATTCTTTTTAGAAAAACTTATCTTGGGCGAGACTTTGTCTGGAATAAGGACTGAGAGAGTGACTGTGCGGTTTGTGTTGAGAGGGAAACTGTGGTTTGGTGAGTTTTGTGTTTTATCGCTTGTTGCGTTGCTTAATTCTCAGAGACAACCGCTGCAGGTATTTCACAACATTGTATTTTCACAGCTGTAGAGAGAAGTGATGAGATGGCCAGATATGTGATAGAGGAAACGGTGTCTGTCTGTTCCATATTTGTCACTTAAATGTATAATATTGTATCTGTTGTATTTTTAGTACCAGTGCTGTGCCAGTTTAAAATGTGTCGGTAGCGTCTTGCTCTGCTTTAACCCGCTTGTGTTTCAGGCTGCAGCGTCTGTAATCGGTCAGTTTCACATGTAGTTGGCTCCTCCACCTGTTTATCACTCAGGTGATGTTCTTGATTTTATAACCCTGGCGTGTGTGTGCTGTAAATTGTCCGGGTGCTGCACTGCTCTCATAGTGAAGTTCCACCTTTTTCTTCATGTGAAGTAACATGTAGAAAAGTGATGTTTGGAGTTTTTCCTCGGATCCTTCAAATCTCTGGAGTTTTATTGTAGTTGCTCGTCTTCTGTCACGCTCCATCCTCAGGTAAGATCATATTTTATTCAAGCTTTTAACAGGAGATTGATTTAGGACAGAAATTGTTTTACACACAACCAAGGAGAAATCCTTGGACCCAAAGCTGGAATCAGATGTGATCAAGGTGGGAAACACACATGCATTTTATTTTTGTTGTGCTGATGTGATAATTTGTCTCCTTTTTTTGTGGGTTTGATTTTAATATGAATTTCTTTAGCTTTGTTAGTGGTGTTGACATTTTTCTGATTCTCATAGATTCCATTGTCTCTAGTATCAGGATGGTAAACTGACTTTAACACTGCAGCTTCAACTACAACTACAACAGGCTGTAATGATTATCCCACTCATTCGTGTGGTGTACTAACATGTGAACGCACTCATTTGGCATTTAGGGACCAACCCACTGATCCTCTGGACTTTATGAGACCTGATCTTTTCTGTTCACATGATGATGTGTGATGCATTCACTGCTGATCTCCAATAGAGTTTATTGTTTCCTGTAAACTGTGGTCAACAGCATCTTCCCATCGAAAGTGGTTCAACCACCTGTTGATGTGTGGGTAGACGGTGCCAGGGTGACAGTCTGAGGGGGTCTGAACTTAAACTCCTCTGTAGCCATCAGATCTCTTGAGTTTGTCTCAGCTGCTCAGGCTTGAATTTGATCTTGTGACTTTTGAGTCGGTCAGTACTGAACACGCACCTGAAGTTCGTCTCTACATCAGCTCCACGAAGACATGATGAAAATTGTATTTTTGCTGCTCCTCTGCTGTCACGCTGCATCTTCAGGTAAGATCACATTTTATTTTAACCCTTTGCTGTAACAGCAGCTTCATTTAGCATATACTGTAGTTAGTTTTAACATCAAACATAACGCTGTCTGTCTTTGGGGAAATCACAAATTTAACTAAAGTTAAACTAAAGGGATCTTTGGGATAAAATAAACTTAACTCTGTGGTTCATTTGTGCTGATGAATCTTATTTGATGGTCACTCAGTTATACTTAATACTTACTTAAATTTTCCAACATGATTTTATGTAAAACGCTGTTCGTAATACGGAGCTTTCTACAACACGGAAATAGCTAAGAGGAGGAGCAAAATGGAAAGAAAATTAATATTGCTGCTCTGACACAGAACTTTTTTAACAGGACAGTTTAAAGTAATAATGATAATGTTTGCTCAGAAAGTTGTATTTTCTACAATTCAGTGTATACAAAACAAAATGATGGATTTTCACAAAATCAGGTTTGTAACAGTGTTTATTACTCAAAGTCTTATCATTCATTTAAGATTCTGTTTGTAAGAATGCACAAGTTGATCAGTGTCATCCCAGTGTTAGGTTTCTGGGGAGAAAAGGTAGACATTTAAAATAAAACAAAAAAACTTAAATATTTTTGTTTTTGTAACAGAAAAAAAAACCAGAAAAAAAGATGAATTTAATTTTAATACATGCAATTGCAAGCAGATTTATAATTTTAGGTGTTTATTTAACTTAATGCATTTGGGCTTCAGTACATAATCAGTATATGAAATACATGAAGCACGTTACGTTGTTGCAGGAGGAGCTCATTTCTTGTAAACTGCCGAGAACAAGGTGTGGAAATAAGTTCATCTGCCTATTTTTCATGAAAATGTGAAATTATTATCCTTACCAATGAAATAAATAATACCATCTGTCATCTCAAACAAAGACTGTAAAACTGAACAGGAAACCTGTTTCTCCTGTAGTGACTCACTCCCTGACGTTTTTCTACACTGGACTGTCTGGAGACCAAACGTGGCCAGAGTTTATTGGTGTCACAGTGGTTGATGGAGTTGAGGTGATTTACTGTGACAGCAACATCGGAGGAGCTGAACCCAAACAAGACTGGATGAGGAAAATTGAATTGAAAGACATGGACTGGTACAATAATGAATGTCGTACTAGTCTGGCCACCTTCTTTACGATTAAGATTTAATGCAAGCTTCAACCAAACTGGGTATGTTGTGTCTTTTCCTGCTACAATATTTTTAGCACAACTTGTTTCAGGGAAGAAAACACAAACTCTTAGGCCTTACTGTATATCTATGACAACACATAATTTAAAATCATGCTGTTTCAGTTATTTAGTTGACGGTAGTCTCTCTCTGTCTCTGTCTCAGGTGTCCATTATGGGATGTTTGGGCAGGTGGGATGATCAGACTGCAGGGTTAAAAGGTTTTCAATGACCTGGTTATGATGGAAGACTTCATAGAATTTGACCTAAAGACCCTGACATGGATCGCTCCAGTACCACAGGCTGTCATCACTAAACACAAGTGGGACAATGATAGAGCTGGAATATCTTACATTAAGCACTACCTGACCCAGGAGTGTCCTGAGCAGCTGAAGAAGTATGTGAACCATGGGAGGAGCTCTCTGCTGAGAACAGGTAGAATCACATGATCTGATGTAGTTTTAGAACGGCATGTTTGTTCTTGTGTAATATAACATTACAGAAGGCGCAATTAGAATATGAGATTCTCTCCCTGTCTCCAGATCCTCCTCAGTGTCTCTCCTCCAGAGCCCTCCTCCCAGTCAGCTGCCGCTACAGGTTTCTACCCTGGCTGAGCCATGATGTTGGAGGGAAAGATGGAGGCTTCGGGGCGTGGACCGGAGTTCACTTACAACCACAGTGGGACCTTCCAGATGAGCTGACCTGAAACGTCATCAGTCTCACCTGAAGACTGGAGGAGTACGACTGTGTGTTTCAACTCTCTGGTGTGAAGAGGCATCATCTCACCAAACTGGACAAAATGAGAGAGATCAGGACCAACAGGGTAAGACTGAATCAGATGCAATATAAATTGGGAAATACACATTTAGTTTATTTCACCTGATTTGTTTTTGTGTATAATATGAATTTCTGTAGGTTTGTTTTTAGTGTAAACTGACAGTAGCGGTGTGTTTTCACTCCAGTTTCAACAGAAACGTTAGTTTCCACTGGTCCACACCAGTCTTCCTGGTTATCTGGATTCTGGACTGGGGTTGGTTACTGAATGATGTAGTGATGGTGTACTGGACTTTGCTATATGAGATCTGATCTTTTCTGGTCACTTTCTGTTTTGTGAAATATTCGCTGCTGATCTGCCACAAGAGTGTGTGGTTTCCTATAAGCTGTGATGAATGGCGTCTTGCAGTCGGAGGTAGCACAGCCATCCTTTGATGCATGTGAACATCTGTTCTAGTGAGACTACCTGACCCAGATTTCTTGATCATCCTCTAGTTTGTCTGTGCTGTGGTAATAAATATAGGCCACACTTGCAACACATACTGAGAGAGTAACGCACTGGACTTTAGACTCCCATTAAACAACATCAGACAGGAATAGTTTTAGTGGTAGTTTAACACATTGATCTCATGTTTGAACAGAAGCACGAGTCAAAATCATGGTGGCAGTGTTAATAGGTTGGACCTAGCGACATTTCTGTAACACATGGGATCAGAAAAACCTAAAAATCTAAACCTTCAAGGTCAGACAGAGAACAATGTGAGCCTGAACAATGTAAATGTTCTGTTGTTTCAGATCTAGACCTTCTTACAACTTTCCGTATTGGTCTTATAATTATTAAAGCTGCTTCAGCACTGACCCTGCTGGCAGGCTGCATCACTGGAGTGTTCATCTGCAAGAGGTGGAAAGGTGAGGAACAAATGTTTTTACTCATTATAATAATAGTTTTTCACACCTCTCTTTGAATACAGCCCTGCAACAGAGTTGGTTTGGTTGAACTGTGGTCAGGACATTTTTACCAGTCAGCCATTATGCACAGTTGCATATGTGTGCACAAACTTAAACTGTGCTCAGATCTTACAGGGACACTGTGTTGACTCGATGTCACATCAGTAAAAATATTGGTAGGGACACGTCCCTGCCATTTGTACCAAATCTACACCTATACATGCCTTTTTTTTTTCTTTTTTTTTTTGGATGATTTCGAGTGATTAATTTAATTTAGTTTTTTGTGTTTTTCAGGATTTCAATCTGCTAACAATGAACTAAAATCAAATATCTTGCTTAATTTGAACAATAATGAGGTCAATAATTTGTCTGTTCCTTTCTCTTGACAGGAGGTCAGTCTTGAGAGGATGAAGAAGTGTGAAGAGGATGCTGAACTTCACTCACTGCAGAGCCACAGCAGACAATAATCAGAGGAGTATTGAAGCTTTGATAATGTGCTTGATGCTTACGCTTATTCTCATGCAGCATGTGGTCATTTAAATGTCCCACAGCTCAACTTTTAGATGATGGCTGTGAAATTCGGTAGACACATCAGGATTAACTGTGATAATTAATCTTTCATTCATCTTACGCCATCATAAGGTCAAGATTTATATTGCTAATTAGCATGCTAACATACTAAACTGGTGAACATGGTAAACGATATACTTGCTAAACATTAGCATGTTAACAATGTAACTGTTTTACCATATATACTGTACATAGCTTGAAAAGAAAAGCGTAACTAGTCTTTGATACTGAGTGTTTTTCATTTGTTTGTTTTTATTATCAGATTATGAGGAGTTCACACACACTGTGTTTATTGTGCTTGTTAAAAAGGAAGAGTAATGTTTCAGTAACTTTCCACTAGAGGGCAGCAACACCTGTAAACTCAGATTCTGGAGTGAAACACTGCCACAACCTTTTCTAACCTTCTAACCTTTTTGACACCTGTTTACAAGTGGAAGATATGATGTGACCTTGATGCCAGAGAGGAGTGGCTTATGAACACAATGCTGGCTGTTTAAAAATTCCCTGACTGACAGTGAAAATGTTCCTGGAAAGAATTTTTTTTGTTTTTTCCATTTCTGGTTTTATTTTTTTTATCAACAAATTTCTTCTTCCTTCTTGTCTCTTGTCTTTTCTTGAAAAGAACATAAAAGCTTTTGAAATAACTAAATAAAAAGCAGTTGGCTTCTGTCCTGAATAATAGTTCTGACTAAATATTAATTCTAATTTTTGTCCAAAAAACTTTCTCCCACTGTTGCGTTCTGTTTTTCCCCTAATACCTCAGTTATCTTCAGTTGTTTGATGGCATTTTAATAGGCAACATACACATCTTTTACTTTCTTTTACACTGTTATTACAGAGGAAGAGAGGCACAGTTGTTCTGAACTGTTTATTACCAATTAAATGAATGAGAGCCAGTGTGTCTCAAGTACAGTAAGAAGAGGAACTAATTTTAATTCTAGGAGCATCACACTTAGGTGGAAAAATGCTTAAAAAAATATGTGTTTGATGAAGACAGAATGTAATCTCTTGATACTGGACGCTCCACTGACATCAGCAGCAGCTTCATATCCTGTTCATGAGTTTAACAAACAAGATAAGTTTTCTTCAGAGTTAAATCCTCATACTCAACATGCTTGACTTAAAGCATGGCGTGAATGTGAATTAAAAATGGAAACAGGTCAAGCAGGATTTTTACAAATAAAGCTGTGAGACTGAGATACAGAAAAAAGCACTATCTTTTGTAAAAAACTTTTTAATTGCTGATTTTGTGCATTATTAGTCTTATTACAAGCTCTTCAGGTGAGGCATTGCATCATGTCTAACGTTAAATTCTCTGTGTTATATGACGGTGTGTTTTTTACTTTAGCAGCAGACAGGATGGCAGGAACAAGTCACATAGGTTCAAAATGAAGTTTCTACACACAAAAAAAAATACATAAGAGCTTACTAAAATAGAATGTAATAAGAATAATAATGTTAGTGGCTATTTTTTATCATTGTCAATCAGTGGAAACCCTGTATACCTGTATGGAGGCAGTTACAGGTGAAACACAGCTTACGTATTCACAGAATGTGAAAACAATGAGGAAACATCTTTTAACTGAACAAAACAGTAAAAGCAGTTGAGTCTTGTCAGTTGTTCTGCTCCATCTCTCCAGACAAGATGAAGAAGCTAATGATACTGCTCCTCTCCTGCCATGTTGCATCTGCAGGTAAGATCAAGCATGTGTGTGATATATATGTATATATAGCGACACACACCACTGAAAGATGTGTACCATCATTGCTACCTTTTTTGACATGTTCATATCACTTAAATCCTGTTTTTCCCACAGTCAGATACTCCTTGACCTTTTACCTCATTTTATCCTCTGGAGACCCAAACATCCCCCGTTACGTGGCCATGGGAGACTTTGAGAAAGTGAGGATGATTTACTACGACACCAACATTGACAGAGCCGAGCCCAGACATGACTGGGTGAGAAAATTAATTCAGGGTGATCCAGAACTTTGGGATGAGATTGTTATGAACGCCGTAAATTATTATCAGCTCTTCAAAACTGAAACGGACAGTTTCAAGCACTCAAACCAAACTGGAGGTATGTTTCTGACACAATGTTTTACCTGGTTTACCTGGTTTATTTTTTCCCACAATATTAGACTAGAAAACCTTTGCTGACTTTGCTCAGTAATAATTGGTGTATACACCTGTTTGTGACGCACAGCTAATTGTATGAATATCACTGTCTGTATGCACTATTTCACAATATGAACCCAGATACAAACAAACTGTGTATAGCTCTAATGCAATTAGCTGACTCGCTTGTATCAGTATTAAAACTGCCAGCAGTGATGTTTTCTGCCAAAGGTTTGCTGACATGTCTGTAGTTCCTTTACCTGAGTTGGGGATATCATGGCTGTCAGAAGTTCTTGATTTCACAGACTCAGAATTCCTTTCCAATTGCTTTCCCCTACATGACAGTGTATTTTAGGTACTTTTAATAATTTAAAAAATGTTTTAAAAAAATCAATAACGTTTTTTGATCAAAGCCAAGTTCAATACCCCAGTGCTATACAGACTGCAGAGCCTGTCTTGTTCAATGTATTTTATTTATTTCTTTATTTGTTAGGGACCATGTACAATTTTAAACATAAATGTTGCCATCTGATGCATTGTATTATTTAGCTTCAGGCTAATTTACGTCTGCAGTCCCCCAACAGGTCACATTTTGACAACCAAAAAAAACTTCATTAACATCAAAACGGCAAATAATCAAATGAGCAGATAAAATATGCTTATGAAGTCAGTTTTTAACAGATTTTTTTAGTTTCAATTTAAAGCTACTGATAGAACCACAGCTCTTTATGTCATCTGGTATAGCTGGTGTAGCTTTCCACTGTGTAATGGCTTTAACTGAGAAAGCTGACTGTCCAAAGGTTGTTTAATGAAGTCACTGCAGTCTTTGCCTCTCTCTCTCTCTCTCTCTCTCTCTCTCTCTCTCAGGTGTTCACATTATCCAGCAGATTTTGGGCTGTGAATGGGATGATGAGACTTTTGAGGTTGATGGTTATAACCAATATGGTTATGATGGAGAAGACTTCCTCGCATTTGACCTGAAGACAGAGACATGGATCGCTGCAAACCCACAGGCTAAAATCACTAAACAGGAGTGGGACAGAAACCCACAAGTGTCTTGGAAGTACTTCCTCACCAACACTTGTCTTAGGTGGATGAAGGGGTTTTGGATCTATGCGTGGGGTTCTCTGTACAGAACAGGTAGAGTCACATCACCTGATGCCTGAAATGTCTCCTCTTTTTTTAATGAACATTAACTTTACTGCCAATATTTCCAAATCTTCACCTGTCTCGTTCAACTCTGTTCTTACCTCCCTTTTTCTATCATAATTTAAGAGTCATTATTCATATTTGCATGTAAGTATGCAAGCACTTTTCTAAAAACAAGTTATGAAGTGCTTTACAACAATATAAGTTAACAATGAACAAAGAAATAATTATATGCAATAGAAAACATAGTTACCTCAGGGTAAGGAAGGATTCACCACTGAGGTACCCCATACAGAAAATAATTTAGCACTCTAGCACCTGGTGTTACAGGTAAAGTGCATGATGTGCACTTGAATTAATGCACAGGATATATTTACTGTAGAATAACTAAGATGTGTCAATTGTTACAGATTATTTTAGCCTGACTTAATGTTTTTAAATACATAATATCCAGTGATAATGATATAATGCCTGTTTTTCTCCAGATCTTCCCTCAGTGTCTCTCCTCCAGAAGACTCCCTCCTCTCCAGTCAGCTGCCACGCTACAGGTTTCTACCCTGACAGAGCCATGATGTTCTGGAGGAAAGATGGAGAGGAGCTTCATGAGGACGTGGACCGAGGAGAGATCCTCCCCAACCATGATGGAACCTTCCAGATGAGAGCTGACCTGAAAGTTTCATCAGTCTCACCTGAAGACTGGAGGAGGTACGACTGTGTGTTTCAGCTCTCTGGTGTGAAGGAGGACATCATCACCAGACTGGACAAAGCAGAGATCAGGACCAACAGGAAAAATGGAAATGATGATGGTGACCAGGGTGAGAAACACACATTTAATGTTCCTTTCCTTCTGGTTTAGCTTTAGTTATATGTTCTAGATTTGTGAATTGCCACTGTTGTTAATGGTATTAAACTTTATCAGGATTACTGGCCAGATCCCAGTGTTATGAGATGATTATTTATATTCCTATTGCTCTTAATACACAGTAAAGTCACAATAGTTAAAATCCTTATCATTCCACTATTTATTATTTATTATAACAGTCAGAATTCAAATCATTGAATGATATGTGATTTGATTTGTGATGATGTTTTGTTTGTTTTTGCTGAACAGTGAAGACCACAGTCATCGTTGTTGCAGTGGTTGTTCTTGTTGTCGTCCTCATTTCTGTTGTTGGATTTATTGTTTACAAAAAGACGAAAGGTGAGAGACTCACAGGAGCTGAGTTTACGCTCTCATCTAGACTGCTACATCGAAGCAACGAGTGACAGGTAACAGTGCTCAGAGTATGAGGTAAATATAAAGATAAAGATAAATAAAGATGAACTGATGTAAAGGGAAAAGGAGGGGGGATTTGTTTATCAACTTAGATGAGATGTTCTGACAACTGAAATTATTTATCTTTTCTCTTTATTTCAGCCGAACACCCTTCACCTCGTAAGTAGAACTTGTTTTTATTTTATTGTCTTGGGTCTGCCATGCATTTTACTGTAGATTAAAGATACTGTGTCAGTGAAGTTTTTCAGTGTGGGCGGTTCAGTAGCTACACGAGGAGACTAACAGTGTATTTCTGACTTTTACAGCTCCAGACAACATCTCTGAGCTCACTAAGAAACTGAATCCAGGAACCTGATTGACAAACACATCATCCTGCACACAGCGATGTCAAAAAGCAAAATATTCACACCTCTGTTAAAACAAACTTTTCTTAAGTTAAGAGCAAAGGAACAGAATCTCTGACTAAAAGCTGGTTTCCTTCCATTAATCATGGCAGGTGTCTGTGAAGATAAGTGAGAAGCTTAAAAGGAACTGATCATTTCAGCTCTTCAAATGAGAGAGGCAGATAAGATGTTTTCCTTAAAAAAAGACTAAAAATTAAAACATGTGAAAAGCACAGTAGATGTAACCGTCCATTAAAATATTTTGAAATAATTTTTATATAAGGTGTCAATGAAATGCTCAGGTAATAACATCCTGTTATAGAACGGTTCATGTCCTGTTGGAGTTGGGCTTTTGGACAAACTTGATTCTGTTTTATGTGATTATTCCAGCTCTTTAAGTTTGTGGTTAAAGTGTCAGTTGACAAAAATCACAAAGATGATATATTTTCTGACTTACCTCTAATGCAGATAGTTTTGTTAGTTTCATTTGCTGAGGTTTTTAGATACCTGCTTCCAAATATTCTGCTTCCCCCTGCAATAGATGTAAATCCTAATTAGAGTGTTTCTCTAGATATAATCTGTGATTTAAAAAAAACAGCCAAGCACATTACACTTTATGTTTGCTTCCATTTTATATATATGATGTGTGTTACTTTTTATAATCATAATAATTACATAAATATTACATTAATGAGGTCAGTTGTCTTATTTAATATATATAATATATATCTTATATAAATATTTAGAATAACCACAACACAAAGCATTTTTCTGTTTTGCTGCTTTTGTACTGCTGCTTTTTTCAATGAAGTCTCTGATGATTATACTGTGTGGCTGTTTTTGTAAATATGTTTAGTGTATCTGTGTCTGTAGTAACAGTAAAGTGGTTCTCTTAGAGATTAAATTAGAGACTGAAGAATAGTTTAAATTAAATTAGATGAAAAATTAGATGAGTGTTTCTGTTAGTGAGGAGGATGTATATCTGTTACAGTCCTGGTCATATCTCTGCCTTCTAATTAAGATGCATTCAAGATTGTGTTGGAAGTCTAAGAGGTCTTGAGGTGGAGGTTATAAGAACAAGCATCTTCAGTAATAACAAGAGTACAAATAAAACTTGAAGAACAATACAACAATACTGTGAATCATCAAAGTGCCACCTAAGTGTGATGACCACAAAGTTTCTCTAACAAAATGCAGATGAGATCACTCAGAAGGACTGTGTGTTTAGTTTAGTAGTTTTAGCTGTAGAGGAGGTCAGATGACAATAAGTGGCGTCCTGACAGACTTTCAAATCTTTCAACAGCCTCCATTTCTGATGTGCTGTATGAGGAAAAGAAGATTAAAACTAGAAGCAGGTTCAACAGGTTTTTTTTTGTTCCAGAGAATGAAGCCGAGCCAAAAGGAAGAGCAAAAGAGAAAATAAACACTGTATCTTTGTAACATTGAAAATATGAAATGCTTCAACAAAACAAACAAAAACTATTTGCATGTAATGTGTCAAGCCCCAGGTGATCACACTGCAGAGGTCATAGAATAGACAGTAATAATTATAATAGTGGTAGTTGTAGCTGGGTTCCTATTGGTCAGCAGAGTTAGCCCAACGCTAATTTACATCTGCAGTCCCAGCTTGTATGTTGTAGAATAGGGTTTTTAAAAGTAAAGTAGGTTTTAAAGACCCTGTCCCAATCAATCACTAAAGTCCTCGCCTTAACAATCAGTCAGGGAAGTTCTCTGTACAGATGATGGGGCATTAAGGGAGAGAGGAAGGAAAATTTTACAAGTGTTTTATTTTGGTTTTCAGTCTCAGTTTACACTACTGTTGAGTTTACTGTATATTGCAGATGTAATTCTTAGCTATCTCTCGTATTTATTGCCTACCTCGAGGAACCTATCTAATTTTTTTTTTGTTTGACAGATTATTTAATTTTTTTATGTCACTTTTTTCACATAATGTTGCAGACTAATAATTTGATTGTAATTGATCAAGCTATCATAAATGCTACACAATGACAAAGATAAAACAGAACTTAGAAATTCTTGCAAGTTTATTAAAAAGAAAAAACTGAAATATCACATTGACACAAGTATCCAGGCCTTTTGCTGTGACACTCGAAATTTAGTTCAGGTTCCTCCCAATTCTCCTGATCATCTTTGAGATGTTTCAACAGTTTGATCGGAGTCTACCTGTGGTAAATTGATAGTCACTCTGGCTGAGCTGCAAACAAATGAGTAAAACAACACACTTCAAACTGTGTATATGTTCTGGGTTTTACCTTCAAGAGGTCATAACATTCAATTTTTTAATCCTAAACCTCAAGGAAGAACCATTAGTTATCACTGTTCGCAATAAGTTAGAGGTAATAAAAAAACTCATTGTAAAAATTAAAGTAGAGAATTTCTGTTGATGTTTTGTTGTTTATGTTACTCCCCAACAGAGATTATTCGGCGTCTGACTGTGATCATTAAAACAAATCAAGACGTTATCTTTGTCTTTTCGGTGATCCACTCTCTGAAATGTTCTACACTAGTTCCTCTCCGTCCCAAACTTCCCCAGGTTTGTGTCTATGATTCGATTGATGAAGTTCGGATGATTCGCTGACAACACAGAAGCCAGAACCAAACAGGACTGGATGAAGAGTCACAGAAGATGACAGAGTAGCAGCAGGTGAAGCTGAGCACTGGAGCCGTATCCAGCAGGCCTTCAAAGTCAACATTCAAACTGCAAAGCAGCGCTTCAACCAAACTGGAGGTTTGTTTGTGTTGTTCATCTCACCCACAATAACTGACAGAGATTATAAACAGTGTATTTCTAGTAGTTCCACAGTGAACTGGGCCACAGGCTGATTCTGCTGGGTCCTCATGTGACAGTAATAACAGTAGGTTTGAATAAACCTGGACATGGACCTGACAAGTTTTATATCCTGACTCTACTGGATTGACCACACTGTGTTGAACTATGATAAATGTACAGTAGAACTACAGTTCAAATGTATTTTACTTGACCACAGTGTGTCTGTGCCATAATGAGCAAATATAGAACTAGATGATTAGTCAATTAATTTACTTGTTGATCAACAGAACAGGTTTAATTGAATTTGAATACTTAAACAAACTCAAATAAAATGTGCTACTTTTCTCTGTTTTATGTCATCATAAATACTGTTCAGTGTTTGTCAGACAAAAGGAGCTATTTGAAGATTTCACCTTTTGGCTCTGTGAACATTTTTACCACTTCCTGATAAACAATTAATTGAATAATTTAAAAAATAAAATAAAAAAGTATTGATTTATAAGAATCATTAGTTTAATATAATAAGTAGTAGTTTTAATATAAAGTAGAACAACGGATTAGATTAGATTTACTGTACCAACCACAGTGTGTAATATAAATACAGAGCAGAATTACACATTAGAACCACCTGACCCAGGTTTGTCCTGAGTGGGTGAAGTATGTGAACTATGGGAGAAGATCTCTGCTGAGAACAGGTAGAATCACATCTGATGTAGTTTCATGCCTCGCTCTTCCTTTACCTCCACTCTCTCCCTGTTACTCTTTTCCTCCATTTTAGTATGTGGTAAATTATAGTAAAGAAACTCTATGTAACCAGGTGGTAAAAGCACATATTTAAATTTAAAGGCAGAGTATATAGAGCTTTATTACTGTGGATGCTGTGTTTGGACAATAGGAGGTGTAGTTTCACCACATGTCAAAGCAGTGAGCCTGCTGAGAGGTCAGCGGCCATAAGAAAAATACAGGGGGGGGGGTATTTACTGCTAGTGACGGTGAGAAAAAAAACAAGAGCTCGTTATCCATGAGTTAGGAAGTAGGAAATTGTTTATTATTATTCCTTTTTTGCCTTGAGACAATCCAAGTAATTTTTTTGAATCTGCAACAATTTCTCCAGTAGGAAAACATTTATTTTTATTTTTATACGAGAGAACAACAGTCAATCTTTAAAAAGACAATTAAAGGACCCCACAAAATTGTATTTGAAGTTGTGTGTGTAATTTATCATATAGACGCATCATCTTACAGCATCCAATAAACAATGATGTGATACCAGCCACTGTGCTGGGATCTGTCTCTATCTACCTACAGTGTCCACAGATGCTTGGCTGTGAATGGGATGACGAGACTGGGGAGATTATTGGTTTCCATCTGTATACTTATATAATATAATAACTGTTGTGAGGCTGGTTGATGGTAATTTCTATAACGTAACTGTTTTAATTCCTTAAGAACGTCACGTCCGCTTTTCAGGCGAGACGCAGTCCAGATCAGCTCAGTCCCCCGCCCCACCCCTCCGTTTTCCGTCCATTTGGAAAAGGCAGTGGACAACAGGTGAAGCAGCTCGGTCCTTAACCCGCATGTCTGTGTCAGAAAACATGAGAAAGTTATTATTGTTGCTTCTTTTCTGTCATGTTTCATCAGGTAAGATCACATTATAAGTCTTTTCTTCACTTTTCACTCACACGGTTTAGTTTTGACTGAATCCTAGACAACACACCGCGGTGACATTAGAGTGAGGTAGGATATTGGACACTGGAAAGGTATTTGTTCCGGATTTAGCGGCGTCTCCTTCTCCCGTTTCATCCACTGTTGGCTGTAAGATCACTGGTTGTGTGGGATTTAATTTGTTGATGGACTTCAAGTGAAAAGCGAGGGGGCGAATGTCACCGCTGTACTGAACCCATCATATTTATGGTGAGTGTTACAGTGATGTGTATATTTATATTGTTTGTCCCACAGTCAAACACTCCCTCAAGTTTTTCATCACCGCATCCTCTGGAATCCCAGACTTCCCAGAGTTCACAGCTGCTGGTGTGGTCGATGACATTCAGGCAGGTTACTGCAGCGCCAGTGCAAATATACCAGATG
Organism: Lates japonicus; assembly: GCA_033238685.1. Taxonomy (NCBI): domain Eukaryota; kingdom Metazoa; phylum Chordata; class Actinopteri; family Centropomidae; genus Lates; species Lates japonicus. The sequence goes on along the minus strand of BRZM01000452.1, from coordinate 28,156 downwards.
TAAAACAGGACTGGGTGAAAACCTATTTTGATAAGGACCCTGAGAACCTGGAGTGGTACACTAGAGAGTGTTTTGGGAATCTGCCAAAGTCCTTCAAAGCCAGGATTTCTAGTTTGATGCAGCACTTCAACCAAAGTGAAGGTACAGTATCTAAAATGATATATTTTACTGCAGTTCTTCAGTTTCCCACTTTGCCCAGTTGATAATCCAACAGCTGTTATGTATTTAACAGTTTAATGTGCACAGAACACAAGAAGACAAAATTACTTGATGTACTGCCAGTGGTAATCATCCAGGAAGTTTAGAACAATAAATACCACTGTAACTTTTAAACAGTAAAATACAAACTGTGTCTCATCACTCACATGCAGTCTCTGTTGTCTCTCTGTCTCTGTCTCAGGTGTTCACATTTTACAGAGGATGAGTGGCTGTGAATGGGATGAAGAGACTGAGGTTACTAGTTTTATGCAGTTTGGTTATGATGGAGAAGATTTCATCTCACTGGACGTGAAGACACTGACATGGATCGCTCTGAAACCAGAGGCTGTCATCACTAAACTGAGATGGGATACTGAAGAAGCAAGAAATAAACACCATGAGAACTTCTTAACTCAGATTTGCCCTGACTGGCTGAAGAAGTATGTGGACCATGGGAGGAGTTTTCTGCTGAGAACAGGTAGAATCACATGAGTCATGTAGACTAGTCAGACTGAACTGAACGAATGTGTGTAGATATATGTTGTTTGTAGCCAATAAGAGCTTCATACATGCATGGAGGGAATGTTGTCACCTTCTCTCTCTCTCTCTCCCTCCAGATCGTCCCTCAGTGTCTCTCCTCCAGAAGACTCCCTCCTCTCCAGTCAGCTGCCACGCTGGGTTTCTACCCTAGCAGAGCCATGATGTTCTGGAGAAGATGGAGCTTCATGAGGGCGTGGACCAGGAGTCCTCCCCAACGCGTGGAACCTTCCAGATGAGAGCTGACCTGAACATTTGTCAAGTCTCACCTGAAGACTGGAGGAAATGCGACTGTGTTTCAGCTCTCTGGTGTGAAGGACATCATGTCCTGCAAACTGGACAAAGCAGAGATCAGGACCAGCTGGGGCCAGAGAGAGATCAGAGGTGATGGAGAATGAAAGTGTAAATAATCACCTCTAGAGTCAGATCCTCCAGATCCTCCAGGTGATGCTGAGGGGTGACCCTCACTGTTGCAGAGGGAAACTATGAAGTATATTCCTGTGTAGGAAGGCCCCACCTCCTGTACTCATCATTTTTTCTCCTGTTGGCTGCAGCAACATCAAAGCTCACTGTGCTTTTGTTTTTACATTGTTTAATACTACGAAGTTGTGAAAAAATAAGACTTATTTACATCTGTACCATAAGAATACATTAATGTAACGGATTACTAGTAGTTATAGTTGATCCCTCATGTCCTAATGATGGAGCAGTGATATTAGAGGCCTGTTAGCTCACACACTCATACAGCTGTCTTTCTTTTAGCCTGAATTATCGTTAACTTCTTAGTATTTGTCAGATATTATAGTTTGCTCTTTGATTGTATACTTGCTGCCTGCTGCCAGTAGACTTTTCCTTTTATGTGAACATGCTCATGGGTGTGTTGGAAAAATCTGGGTTGACTTACTGAGCTGATAACCACCTCTGTGATTGCCATTGTTGGGTTTAGTGAGGACAAATAACAAAATGATACCCGGGTTAGTTGAATTGCTTTGCCTTTGGACTATAACTGTGTTTGTCCACTAAGGTTAGACCTGGATTAAAACTAAAAGAATTTGTTGTCAGTTCAAATGTAGACGAGATATTTGGATGTTAACTCTTGACTTGATTTTTAAATCTTAAACCTTGGTCTAACAGGCTAACCCTAGTTTGTAAATGAAAGTCACTGATAACATCTGTGGACACAGTGATTTCACTACAACACACAAATGTGAACGAGAAACAAAGTTTTTCTGTAGTGGAGCAAATTTAAGTGTTAAAGGAAAACAAACTGAAAACAAATCCTGTTCCCCACACAGTCAGCTATACTGAAGATTAAAGTGGATCAAACATATCCTTCTCCATCCAGTGTCAGAGACAGAGTGTGAATGTTGTGTTTTGGTTCCAGTTCCTCCCTCAGAGTTTCCTGCTGCTGCTATCATTGGAGTTGTTGTAGGACTGCTGCTCCTGCTGCTCTGCATCTCCTGGACTCTTCATCTGGAGAAGAGACAATAATGGTGAGAACAACAATGTTTTCCTGCAAAATTTATTTCTCCGTCGATTTAACATGAGACTGATCTGCAATAGAAAATAGCTGAATTAGATGGAAGGTCCTTTAATGAAACAGGTTCAAGTGTTTTGCTTTCATAAATTGTCAATTTTAAAACAAATATGATCTGTATAATAATAATAATGTTATTGTTGTGAATTTCTCATCTGTATTTCAGGATTCAGACCTGCAAACAGTGAGTAATGTTCCAGTTCATTCTCTTGCTGTATAAATAAGCCCAAGCGGTAAAGACAGTTTTAACAGTTTTCTTTTATAGTTTCCAGACTCTACATCTGAAACTTCTCTGCAACTCTAACTGACCACAGCAGGTTTTCATCATATCAGCTACACTGTTACGGGTCTGTGTGCAGAGTCCGCTCCTGAATCTAATGTACTGACATAATGTTCTTTCATATTTATCTTTATTATATTTGTTATATAATGGGTTAAGACTTTTGCATTTGGACCAAAGGTAAAATTTGCCTCAAATATGAAAGCGAATACTGTATAATATGAGTCACTGGAAGTCTGGGATCGCATATTAGTCACTCCAGTTTTTAGCGTTTTCAAAGTTACTGTGGAATCAGTGTTTTATTCTTTGCATCATAAATCAACAAACTTGTTTCTTCTGAATTCTGAGGATTAAATCTTAAGACCATCAGAAAACAAAAGATGCATCAGTGGTCCAAAATTAATTCAACATTTCAGGTTTTCAAATGATACAGTGAAGAGAAAGTCGACAGCAGAGACATTGCTGGGACTGACAACTTTCAGGAGACCTGATGCTGTTGTTGAGCTGTTTCTGCTGCAGAATTTAAATGGAGAGACCAAAGAGACATGAAGGAAGAAAAGAAAAAGGAGAATACACAACCAAAACATTTTTTACAGTGTGGCCTTTTAGAGACATACCTATAGTTTGGGTCTTTTGGTGGAGGTTTGACATAAACAAGAAAATCTACCCTTTTAATAAAAAGTACTGTAGGGCAGTGTTCCTATCTGGTCTGTAAACTTTTAAATACATCTGGATAAACTTGACCTTAATGTCATTGTAGTTTCTTCTTAATTCCCAAGTGAAAATATTAGAACTATGGGTGACATTCTGTTTTGTATATTAATACAAAATATAATAATATTAATGTTAATAATAATAATAACAATAATAATAAATAATAATGATAGTAATAATAATATGTAATAATAATAATATTATTATTAATATTTCTTTAAATGTATGGTAATGGTTTGGCATGCAGTGACTGATAGACAGGGCTGGGCGTTCTTCCAGCTCTGGGAAGGGAGGAGGAGACCAGGATGGAAGATCACAGTTTTCAAAAGAGGATAGGTAAGTTTTATCATCCTGTTTTTAGATACTTGGATTTTACAGGACTAAGTTGTCATTTATTGAGCCACTTAGGATTTAACTCACTTCTGACGTACTGGGGGAACACTCTCCTGTTACAAGTTAAGGAAACACAGAACAGCTGAGCAGGTTTTTCCACAGTGGGTTGGAGATGTTTGGGTTGGCATTAAACCGTGAGATCAGCTATTGTAGGATCAAATACTTTACAGGCGGTGCAGATGGTTTGTCCAGTGACCGCAGCGTTTTATAGTTCGCCTCAGCGGTGCCGACGGTTCGTTTGACGTCAGGCGAAGTCAGCGAACTCGAATGCGGCTTGTCAAGTTTCTCAGGCGTCATGTAAACGTAGTCAGCGATAACCTCGTGAGATAACGGCAACTCTCTACCGCTGTTTTGATTTAGCTGGACAGATTCTGGTTTCCATCAGTTGAGTTTGCGGGATGTCATGTGTGTCGCCGGAATGGTCCTCGTTCCTTTTCAGGCGAGGCGAAGTGAAATTGGACCGAGCTCCTGCCTTTTCTATCCACTGGGAGGTATTACGGCAGCAATCGGCTCCGTCATAAGCAATGCGTTTTAGCAAAACAGATATGAACAAGTTCTTTTTTTGTTGCTTCTTTTCTGTCTGTTTTGTCATCAGGTAGTTCATTTTAAATGTTTAACTCTTTTCTTCACTTGATACGCGGCTCTGCATTTTACTCCTGCATCACATTCCTTCATAGTTTTAATTTCAGTTTCACTTCGACTTGATAAGACTTAAGACTTAGCGATCTTACTGAATACATGGTATTTCTAATGATGTATGTATGTATATTGTGTGTATATTTCTAATGATGATGTATGTATATTGTCCCACAGTCAAACACTCCCTGAAGTATTTCTTCACTACATCTAATGGAATCCCAAACATCCCAGAGTTTATGGTTGCTGTACTGGTTGATGACATTCAGGCGGGTTACTGTGACACCAACATAAAGAGAGTGGAAATAAAACAGGAGTGGATGAAAACCTATTTAGATAAGGACCCTCAGCGACTGGAATGGTACACTAGAGACTGTTCAGAGAATCGGCCCATGGTCCTCAAAGCTTTGATTTCTAGTGTGATGCAGCATCTCAACCAAAGTGGAGGTACAGTAGGTGATATGTTATATTCAAGTTAAATTACCCTCTACATTATAGAGGGCCAAATTAACACAGTAAACAAACAAATAACCTAGATTAATAAAAAAATAAAAATAATTAGAACTACTTAAGTTATGTATTGAAAACAAATAACTACATTTCCACATTCATTAGGGCCCTATCGTGTGCGAAGGTAATCGTAGGACTAATTAGGGCCCGAGCCCTACTAGGCGTGCAAAGGCCCTAGTGTAATCGTAGGAGTTATTATTATTATTCCATTAAGTGGGTTTATCACTAATATAAAAGAAAATATTGCTCTTACCTCCCACTTACATAATTAATCACCTGCTCTTGATTGTGGACACAGCAAAATGCTGTGAGGCAACAATGCATCACACAGTGAAGTATTTAAGTTCCAGTGCAGATATCATCAGTACATCATTATTATGACAGTCTCTGACAGTCTGTCTGTCTCTGTCTCAGGTGTACCACATTTTACAGGTGATACATGGCTGTGGATGGGATGAAGAGACTGGAGAAGTTAATGGTATTTTGCTGTTTGGTTATGATGGAGAAGATTTCATATCACTAGACCTAGAACACTGACGCCAGTTCGGCTCTGAGGAGAGGCTGTCGCCATCAAACAGGAATGGGATGCTGACAAAGTGAGAATGAAACGAAATGAGAACTTCTCCACAATGTGCCCTGAATTATTGAAGAAGTATTTGGACTACGGGAGGAGCTCTCTGCTGAGAACAGGTAGAATCACATGACTTGAATATTCATAAAACTGAAGTGCACTGTATGATCACCCCAGTCAGTCTGACATTACCTTTGTTTTTGCTCATTATCTGTGGCAGTAAGATTTGAGTTAGCTCAGTTTCTGGACGCTCTGACACTGTCAGTCAACTGGTGACAGTGGACAGTTAGAGTGACTTTCAGATTTTCATTTTTAGAGGAGAAAGGAAGTTGCTGTTTGACGGAATATTGACACTGTGTTTGACTGATGTGAACCATAAAAACAGATGAAAGTGTAGTTAACATCTCTGGCTATATACAGACTGTGTGGTGGTTGTGTTTCAAGGGGTTAGTATGTAGTCCTGGCATATGTTTTTATAGCTCATAAGATGAATGTATGGGTCTGTACGTGAAGTGCTTTCACCTGAAGAATATACATTGACTAATAATGGGATTGACACTCAGAGGAAACAAACCTTTTGGTGTGATTTGCATCAGAGTCTACTTTATTAGTAGCACAGCTCTAGGGATGTCAGTGTCAGTCAGTTCAAATTGAAATATTTTGACAACGATCCTATAGATTGCCTCGAGCTTTGTTTATAGTCGTTTCAGGCCGATGTATTCTAATGATTTTGCTGATCTCCTTCCTTTTATAGCAGGCTGATGTTTTGACAGCCCTTGAATGACCAGATACCTGATAACTGGTATTTACTTAACGCCAACATGCTGGTGTTATCATTGTTTGTTAGCATGTTAGCATGCTGACATTGATATTTAGCTCAATGCACTGTTGAGCTGCTGGTATGGCTGAAGACTCTTAGTCTTGTTGTTATGTTTACATATATATTTATCTTTTTCCTTGGATTTCCACATCTTGTGTTGTTGATAGAGCTCCTTTAAGGTTGGTCAGCCACAAAGTCCGAACACTGCTACTGATATGAACCAGCATGGAGACTCACTGTGTATGAATGTGTGATGTTTTTTAGCAGAGTATCTTAAATTGCTTTTTCCTCTCTCTCTTTGTCTTCATTCCTAATAACTCCTTCTGCCTCCATTGTCTCTATCTCCATCTTCCTCCTCTTCTCTCTCTCCTCAGATCGTCCCTCAATTATCTCTCTCCTCCAGAAGACTCCCTCCTCTCCAGTCAGCTGCTGCCTTTGAGTTTCTACCACAAGCAGAGCCATGATGTTCTGGAAGAAGATGGAAGGAGCTTCAGCAGGCGTGGACCAGGAGAGAGATCCTCCCCAGCTCATGATGGAACCTTGCTTCCAGATGAGAGCCAGCCTGAACATTTCATCAGTCTCACCTGAGAGACTGGAGGAGATGCGACTGTGTGTTTAATCTTTCTGGTCTGACGAGGACATCATCTGAAACTGGACAAAGCAGAGATCCAGGACCCAGCAGGGGTGAAGATCAGTGGTTGGTGAATGTGACTTTAGGTCTGTGGTTTGTTCTGTATGTTAGCTTTTGTTCTCCAGTTCAGCGGGAAATTCAGAATATTCGTTGTTGCAGGATCAGTGGTCAGATCATATTAGTGCAACAAGATTAATATCAGTCGGTCCTTTTTGTTTTTAAGCATTTTACAGAGCAGATTGTTTTCACCACACATATAAGAAGTCTAAGCTGCCTGTCCACTGCTGACTGTACTCAGAATAACACAGAATATAGCCTGTATTCAAACCTGCAAAATTTGATTTCATTCTGTTGTGTCTACTTTGTTAAACTGAGGAGAACTTTAACTTTTGTCTGTTTTAAATCCACTAGTTTTGCCAGCTTTGTTTCTTTAGATTTAACTGTTTAAATTTTTATTTTCATCTTTAGTTGTTTATGGCTGTCTTTATTTATTTGTTTATTTAATTATTGTCTTTCCTGCCAATCCAACATGTCAGGGTGTTAATATATTTCTATAGACATACACGTCAAAGATATTAGCCACAGCCATTGATTTTGTAGTGATGAATTAACTCTTCGAGTCTTAGTTCATAGTAACAAGCCAACACACTTACAGCTGATTAAAGTGATGGATGAATGAACTTCTGTTCTGATTTATCTGTCAAATTAATATTTTGTTTGTGTTGGTTTTTGTTTTTGTTTTTTTTTGTTTTTGTTTTTTTGTTCAACAGTAAATGACCCTGTAACATGACTGTCCACATTGTTATTTGCCCAGCAGATTTGTTGTTGCTCTCGTCCTCATCACTGTCACTGGTTTGTGATTTTACAAAAGAGAAAGGTGAGAGAAAAATGGAAAGATTATCTACCTCACTGACAGTTTCTGTACTTTGGTTTAATAGTCTCTGGGTTGATTTATTTATCTACATAATAAAACTGAACGGTAGAATGGATTTAAGTTTTAGTTTAAATGTGTAGAAGAGTGGATCATGTTCACTGGATGTTTTTTCATTTACAACTGTAAGTGAAATGATATTTTCTCTTCCTCTGATTTTAGCCTGATGCCCTCCTTCATGTAAGTACTTACTTTTATTCTGTTTCAGATGACGCAGCACACACTTTCCTGCTGTCAGATTAAAATTATTTCAAATTGTTGTGCAGATGAACTGTTTCAGAACTGTTTTTCAAGTGTTTCTAAGTTCACTGCAGATCAACAGTGTGTTTCTGATCTTGGCTCATAAAGTAACTTTGGGCTCTCTGCCAGAGCTGGATCAGAACTGAGACTGTCAGACACACTCAGTGAGTCACCTCATATAAACCAGACCCCATATGACTGAAAAGGACCTGCAGGAAGGTGTAGCTGACACAGGAGTGGTGGTTCAGTGGTGGTGCAGAGTCTACATGGAGGAGTCATCTGAAGGAAACTTTACCTGTAAGATCATCCCAGAGTCAGTGTTCAAAGTCTGCAAAACAACATCTGGAAAAGACAGACTGATTTTGGAAACAGGTACTGTTGTTGACTCAGGTTAGGACAACCTCACCCAGCAGATGTACTGCAGCTTTAGAATTTCAAACCTTAGACCCGAGCCCTAGCCCTTGTTTCTCTGTTCTGGAGTCAAAGAAAAAAGAAAACTCAAACAGAGGCCACGGAAGAGTAAACCGAGCAACCCGGGGTGAGTGAGAGCAGACCTAAGCGAGTTATATTTTAGAGAGAGAGAATTCGGTCGCCGAACATCTTTGATATCTGATCCGGTTTGCTACGAGTACCATTATCTGAACAGTATTTTTTGAGAACCCTCCATTTTTAGTCCTGTTTTTCGTTTGTGATGCTAAATCATCTGAGAACAACATTTCAGCGCCTCAATACATTTTTTTTTCCCAGGACACTGCTGCTACAAAGAAACAATGAACCTCCGTAACTGCGTAAAAAAGATACAAGAATAGTATCCTAATGTTCTTTTGCTGCAAACTAGTGTGATCTTATATGATGTGCACTGTAAATGGCTGAAATGACTGTGATTTGCACTCTCTGTCTACTACTGTGAACTTTCACCTACTTTTGCTGGTGGGATACTGGGATACTAGTAAGTAAGTAAGATCACACTAAAAATACAGCTAATATATTTGATTGAGATGATGTAATACACGATATGAGATGATTTTTCAGACATTACATTTATCTGAAAGTTTTCTCCGTCTTCCAGATCTGGTCTTGACTTCCACATTTCCCTTTAACTGCTGTTTCTTAATGACATTTCAGACGATGTAAACTTCAAGCTGGAAGTGTTTTGCTGCTCTTCAATTATGTCACACTACAAGGCCAGTTCATTATTCTCAACGTTAATATTAGCAGCCCAACATAATCAGGCTGGATTTGTGGAGTCTGAGCTGGACCTTAGAGGAGCCTGAGGTTATAGAGTCACACAATTTACTGCATCAACACCTGACACTTTACAAGTAATGTCCATATCTCGACATATCAAGTTCTTCTTCATTTTTGAATGATATTTTATGGTTTTAGAAGAACTCCATGAACTACAGGGTTCTGTAAACATGTAGATACTAAAAGCAGTTTTCACAATCACTTCTTGTGATGAATTATTCAAACCATGTAACACAGGACAAGTGACACAATTCATCAAGAGTTTATCATAACAGAGGGATTGCTAACTGGTGGCGATAGGTAACACAGTGATGGTGGTTGTATTACTGAGCCAGGTATTCACATGAAGCTGCCTGTTAAGACAGTTGGGACAGCCAAAACACTTTAACCTAAACAGATATAAAGAACACACACGGGGCTGATGCAGTCTGGGGAGTGTCCTGTTCTTTGCATCGGGCAACGAGAACATTCGGTCAGTGTTAGAGGACGGTGTCACCTGTCCAGAGGATCCAGTAAAGATGGAGCCAGTGTGCCCAGCCAACTTGATACCCTGCATGAGCATCACAAGCCGAGATAATGCTGACACCTGACTTTTATTTTTAATGTTTATTCACCGTACTCAACATGACTTTAAAAGCAAAAGCAGGTCAAGTAGGGTTTTTTTTGCAAGGGAAAAGCTGTGACACTACAGGAGATGGAGATGGAGATTAAAAATAAAAAAATGTAAAAAAAAAAAAAAATGGAGAAGTGCAACACAGTAATTGTCTCTCTCAGAGCACAAGGAGAAAATTACTGAGGAACAAATGACCAAGATTTTTATAATCCACAGTTCTGGGATTATAAAGAGAGCATCAAAAAGTAATCACTGTCAGGCAAACTACTGCTGCTGTGTTGAAGACTTTGTCTTTGTAACCCACTGCATTTTTCAATGATTTGATAGGTGTTGTAATAAGAGAGTGTAGAGTATTATAAGGACTTTGGATGAGGAATTGCATCATGATCAGGGAGTCAAATTCTCTGTGTTACATGAAACGATGTGTTTTGGACTTTAGCAGAAGACAAGCAGAAAAAAAGAGCTTTAGTGGAAGCAGACAGTAACAGGTGACAGACTGGCCAAACTGTGTAACTGGATGAGAAGGGTCTTGGTCAGAGAGGTGACCAATAACCCAACAGTCATTCTAACAGAGCTTCAGGGTCACATAGACGGAAACCACTTTGAGGAAAAGACATATGACAGCCCACATGGAGTCTGTCAAATGGCATTTACTGAGAGCACGAGGGGAAAAGGTTCTCTGGTCAAATGAGATCAGATTAAAAAAGACTGCAAAATTTCACCTTGGTTTGATTAGAGAGATTAGTTGGATATGGCACTGTGACATTTTATTAAGAGAACAAAATAGATGTTGTGTGGTTGACAGGGCAGTTAAAGGTTAAAGGCTGAGTACAGGCTGAATAGACTGATCTGATAACAACTGTCTGACATGACTGCAGTTTTTTGTCTCTGCATCCTGCTGCCATTCCCCGCCTGTTCTCCAAAGACAACAACTGAATCAGCTCGGTCCTTTACCTGCAGGACTGTTTCAGAACAAGATGAAAGAGTTGTTTTTGTTGCTTCTTTTCTGTCACGTTTCTTCAGGTAAGATCATATTTCAAATGTTGATTAACTCTACTTCACTCTCTACTCGGCTCTGCATTTTACTCCTGTGTCACACTCCTGTATTCCATGATGATTTAGTTTCATTTTTACTTTGACTCGATAAGACTCTAAGTTTTAACTGAATCCTACTGAATACTTCATATTTATGATGTGTATATTTATACTGAAAACCTCTGTCTTACAGTCAAACACTCCATGAAGTTTTTCATTACTGCATCTACTGGAATCCCAAACTTCCCAGACTTTATGGCTGCTGGGCAGGTCGATGACATTCAGGCAGATTACTGCGACAGCAACTCAAAGATAATAGAACCAAAATTGGACAGGTCGAAAAACTATTTCGATAAGGATGCTGAACACCGGGAGTGGTACACTAGAGAGTGTTCTGGGAATCTGCCTAAGATCTTCAAAGCCAGTATTTCAATTTTGATGCAGCACTTCAACCACAGTGAAGGTACAGTTTGTGATATGGTAGATTTTATTTTTTGTTGCTAAACTGTTCTGCAGCTTAGTTAAATCACCCTCTACACTGTAGAGTCTACAGCTAAAGTGATACAGGAAATATTTATTTATTTGTGTGTCAATTACACTTCCCTCACTCCTATTCATCAACACCAGTTGGTAGCAGAGATGACCTGAGGGTCCAAAGTGTACAAAGTGTAATTGATTGACCTTGTTGTGTTTATTAAGTTATGCAGTTTATAAAGTTCGCCTGCCAAGCCAAACAGTGTTTAAATAGTTTTCAAGTAGTCAGTGGTGTGCTATTTGGTTTGCAGGCACAAACAGTAAGCACATAAGCTAGGTAACTAACTGTTATAGTCAGTTAGCCAGCAGCTGCATTATTATTATTTTTATTGTTGTTGTTGTTGTGTGAAATGTCTACATTTATGATATATGATGATAGATGATGATGAGTTGATCAGTGATCCCTTGTGAAGGCTTGGCTCATCCTGAGCCTGGGCCTCATTCAAAGGTCTCGGGTTCTCAACCCTCTTTTGCAGTTTATGTCAACAGTAGTTATGTAATGACCATGATTCTGTGAATTCACTTGGATAACTAGTGTCACACAGTCATGTAGTTTTTTTTTTGCTTGTTTTGTTTTTTTGTGTCTGTTGTTTTATTTTATACTTTTTTAAGGATTCATAAGAGTTAAAAAAAAAAGTTTCATCACACATTTCAGTCTCTGTTGTCTGTCTGTCTCTATGTAGTGTCCACATTTTACAAATGACAGATGTGTGAATGGGATGAAAAACTTCTGGAGGATTAAGTTTTGTGCTGTTTTGGTTATGATGGAAGACCTCATATATGGACCTGAAGACACTGACATGGATGTCACAAACCAGAGGCTGTCAACATCAAACTGAGATGGGATTCTGAAGAAACAAGAAATAAAGTCTATAAGGTGTCTTAACTCACATTTGTCCTGCATTGGCTGAAAATACGTGGACTATAGGAATGACTTTGAACGGTAGAATCACATGACTGATACGAACAATAGAACAGAGACTAATGTCATCTGCATTTAGATCTATGAGGAAAACATCCAGTGTGAAGACTCCTTCTTTTGATTCTGATTTTTGTCAAAACAGAGAGCCGAAGAGGATCAACGCCAGATAAATACCAGCACCTTCAAGTCTCACAGACGTTTAGTTATACAATCTTCTTAAGTGATGGGAATATTGGGATGTCCTGTTTTTACTCGCTCATCACTCTGTTCCCTCTACCTCCACCCTCTCTATCCCACCTTCTCTCTCTCTCTCTCTCTCTCTCTCTCTCTCTGCCTCTCTCTCCCCTCCTCAGTCCTCCTCAGTGTCTCTCACTCCAGAAACCCTCCTCCTCAGTCAGCTGCTGCGCTACAGGTTTCCACCCCTGACAGAGCCATAATGTTCTGGAGGAAAGATGGAAGGAGCTTCATGAGACGTGGACCAAGGAGAGATCCTCGCTCATGATGGAACCTTCCAGATGAGAGCTGACCTGAATTTCATCAGTCACCTGAAGACTGGAGGAGAGTGCGACTGTATCATTTCATCTCTGTGGTGCTGAAGGAGGACATCATCACCAAAAGCTGGTTAAAGCAGAGATCAGGACCAATTGGGGTCCAAGCTGGATTCAGATCAGAAATTGATTGGTACACTGTTTGTTTGTCTAATAAAGTGGATTAAACATATCCTTCTCCATCAGTGTGAGACCATTGTGAATCTTGTGTTGGGTTGGTTCCTCCCTCAAGGTTTCCTGCTGCTGCTGTCATTGGGTTGTTGGACTGCTGCTCCTGCTGCTCTGCATCTGGGACTCCTTCATCTGGAAGGAATAATAATGGTGAGGTTTAACAATGTTTCCTCTTTATAAGAACCTTGATTTTACTCCACTGGTACTGGATTTAACGTAAGGACAGCACAGAATGCAATAGATATTAAACTGAATTAGATGGGAGTTCTTTAATGAAACAGGTTCAGAATGTTTTGCTTTCCATAAATTTATTAAACAGCTTAACAAATATAGTTTATATAATAATAATAATGTTATTGTTGTGATTTCCTCATCATATTTCAAGTTCAGACCTACTGAAACAGTGATGTTCTTGATTCATTCTCTTGCTGTATAAATAAATGACGTGACAGTTTTAACGGGTTTTCTTTTATAGTTTCGGACTCTGCATCTGAAACTTCTGCATCTCTATTATTTTGTGGGTTTTTTCATCCTTGTCCAGCTACACTATTACGGATACTGTGCAGAGTCCCGCAGCTCCTGAATCCTAATCTTTATTTTAAATGACTACACTCCAGTTTCTGTAGTGATTAAAGCCTCAGTGTCTAGTCTTTTATCTTCAATTGTATTTGCAATTTAGTTGAAATTTAATTTTCGTCAAATATGAAAACAAATACTGTATATGAACACTAGACATCTGGATTCCTTTATATTAGTTGTTCTGTCTTTACTACTTTTTCAATAAAATTACTGTGGCATCAATATTTTATTCTCTTTTGTATCATAAATGTGTACAATTTCCATACAATTACTGCATTTACAGTTTATACATTTACACAACAGAAGAAACTACAGTGAAGGTGGCGTTGGCTGACTGTACATCTGATGTGGAATGCACATTTAAACATAGGATCCTAAAGCCCTTGCAACAATTTTATTTGTTAGACTTAAAATTGACGGATGGATGGATGGATGATTTTTTTCTATACATGTGAAGAGATACATACAAGAGATACAACAGATACATAAAGACAAAATAAAAACATCTACTCTAGCACTTCACTCTCCTGACATCAACGGGAGCTTGGTAGCCTGTACATGAGTATCACAAACAAAGAGACAATGTGACACCTGACAGAGTTTATTCCTCTACTCAACATACTTGACTTGAGGCCAAAAGTGATACCAGCTCTTGATCTGAGTATACAAGGAACAAATAACTCACAACAAAGACATTATTAAGAGTCTTCTGGATACACAAAATGTGTAGAATGATGATATTTGAATGAACAAAAAAGCTGTACGACTGTGCCTTGCAGGATGGAAGCAACATTGTTTCTCCACGTCAAGTTCAATAGTCCATGAATCTTCATCATAAATAGTGTTTTATATTTGAAAAACAATGCAAGGGTTTTTTTCCAGATACTCATGGGATGCTTAAGATGCAGTAAACCATAATAAACAGTATGTAAAAAGTTACATATTCCAGTGATAATTTAATCCACTTTGACACATCACACTGGTGGTTATTTTAAAAGTGCCACCTGACATTTTCAGAGTTTATTCCTCATACTCAACATGCTTGACTTTAAAAAAGGAAGCAGGTCAAGTTGGGTTTTTTTCAACAAGGAAAAGTTGTGAGACTGAAGAGATGGAGATGAAGATTAAAAACAAAAAAAATTTAAAAAATGGAGAAGCACAACACACTAAAATATCTTCTGCACAGTGGGGCAAAAAAGTATTTAGTCAGCCACCAATTGTGCAAGTTCTCCCACTTAAAAGAGGAGGTCTCCAATTTTCATCATAGGTATACCTCAACTATGAGAGACAAAATGAGAAAAAAAAAAATCCTGAAAAATCACATTGTCTGATTTTTAAAGAATTTATTTGCAAATTATGGTGGAAAATAAGTATTTGGTCAATAACAAAAGTTCATCTCAATACTTTGTTATATACCCTTTGTTGGCAATGACAGAGGTCAAATGTTTTCTGTAAGTCTTCACAAGGTTTTCACACACTGTTGCTGGTATTTTGGCCCATTCCTCCATGCAGACCTCCTCTAGAGATCTCAGTGATGTTTTGGGGCTGTCGCTGGGCAACACGGACTTTCAACTCCCTCCAAAGATTTTCTACGGGGTTGAGATCGGGAGACTGGCTAGGCCACTCCAGGACCTTGAAATGCTTCTTACGAAGCCACTCCTTCGTTGCCCGGGCGGTGTGTTTGGGATCATTGTCATGCTGAAAGTCCCAGCCACGTTTCATCTTCAATGCCCCTTGCTGATGGAAGGAGGTTTTCACTCAAAATCTCACAATACATGGCCCCATTCATTCTTTCCTTTACACGGATCAGTCGTCCTGGTCCCTTTGCAGAAAAACAGCCCCAAAGCATGATGTTTCCACCCCCATGCTTCACAGTAGGTATGGTGTTCTTTGGATGCAACTCAGCTTTCTTTCTCCTCCAAACACGACAAGTTGAGTTTTTACCAAAAAGTTCTATTTTGGTTTCATCGGACCATATGACATTCTCCCAATCCTCTTCTGGATAAATAATCCAAATGCTCTCTAGCAAACTTCAGATGGGCCTGGACATGTACTGGCTTAAGCAGGGGGACACGTCTGGCACTGCAGGATTTGAGTCCCTGGCGGCATAGTGTGTTACTGATGGTAGCCTTTGTTACTTTGGTCCCAGCTCTCTGCAGGTCATTCACTAGGTCCCCCCGTGTGGTTCTGGGATTTTTGCTCACCGTTCTCGTGATCATTTTGACCCCACTGGGTGAGATCTTGCGTGGAGCCCCAGATCGAGGGAGATTATCAGTGGTCTTGTATGTCTTCCATTTTCTAATAATTGCTCCCACAGTTGATTTCTTCACACCAAGCTGCTTACCTATTGCAGATTCAGTCTTCCCAGCCTGGTGCAGGTCTACAATTTTGTTTCTGGTGTCCTTTGACAGCTCTTTGGTCTTGGCCATAGTGGAGTTTGGAGTCTGACTGTTTAAGGTTGTGGACAGGTGTCTTTTACACTGATAACGAGTTCAAACAGGTGCCATTAATACAGGTAACGAGTGGAGGACAGAGGAGCCTCTTAAAGAAGAAGTTACAGGTCTGTGAGAGCCAGAAATCTTGCTTGTTTGTAGGTGACCAAATACTTATTTTACCGAGGAATTTACCAATTAATTCATTAAAAATCCTACAATGTGATTTCCTGGATTCTTTCCCCCCATTCTGTCTCTCATAGTTGAAGTGTACCTATGATGAAAATTACAGGCCTCTCTCATCTTTTAAGTGGGAGAACTTGCACAATTGGTGGCTGACTAAATACTTTTTTGCCCCACTGTATATAACAGATATTTCTCATAAAGTACATACAGACTATCACAGTCTACATTATGAGCATTATTGATTTCTTTAAACCACTGTCTTTAAGAAGTGGCTCAAACCTCATGGTAAATGGGACATGAAGATTCTTCAAATAACATCTGAGAAGTTGTGAAACTCAGTCTAAGTATCTGAAAGATCAATGAAAACTGTTTCATATTTATTTCTCTGACGTCCACTCAGGTGAGAGACAGTCCACTTTAAGCAAGCTCCACCTTTTTCTATCCACCATGAAAAAGCACTGGACAGAAAACTACTGAATCAGCTCGGTCCTTTACCAAAACAAGATGAAAACATTATTATTGCTGCTTCTTTTTTGTCATGTTTCATCACCAGGTAAGATTCACATTTTGAATATTTATCTAGCTCTTCACACTCTACTCGGCTCTGCATTTTATTCCTGCGTCACGTGCCTGCATGATTTAGTTTCATTTTTACTTTGACTCAATAAGTACTAAGTAATAAGTTTTAACCGAATCTTACTGAATATATCATATTCATGATGAATGTTATGATGATGTGGGTGTATATATATATATATATATGTGTGTGTGTGTGTGTGTGTGTGTGTGTGTGTATATATATATATATATATATATATATATATATATATATATATATATATATATATATAAACCTTGTTTGTCCCACAGTGAAACACTCCCTCGAGTTTTTCATCGCTGCGTCTACTGGAATCCCAAACTTCCCAGAGTTAATTGCTTTTGGACTGATTGATGACGTTCAGGCGGGTCACTGCGACACCAACAAAAAGATACTCGAAATAAATTTGGACTGGATGAAAACCTATTTTGATAAGGACCCTGAGCACCTGGAGATGTACACATTTGAGTGTTTTGGGAATCTGCCTAAGGCCTTCAAAGCTCTGATTTCAATTGTGATGCGGCAGTTCAACCAAAGTGAAGGTACAGTATGTGATATGTTTAATTTTACTTTTTACTGCTATACTGTTCTGAATCCTTAGTTATAAAGTAAAGTGACTCTTTACAGTATGGAGGCACAAAAGTGACATAGGAAATATATGTAATTTACCATGATTTCAAAAACTGATTTGTTAAATTTTCACAAAAATTATTAAAATAAATATGAATATTTATTTATTTATTTATTTATTTATCAGTTACACTTCCCTTGCTGCTATTGATCCAGAGGTGACTTGAGGGTCCATGCACAAAGTGTAATTTATTGGAGTGGCCACATTGAGTTTATAAAGTTATACAGTTTATAAAGTTTGCTACAAGGCCAAACAGAAGTTAGTGCTGTGCTGTTATAGTTGCAGCTGCAGTTGTATGTCAACTTATCTTGTTATTGTTATTATTATTATTATTAGTAGTAGTAGTAGTAGTAGTAGTCATATTGGGGCTCTAAACCCGAAGAGGTAGAACCTGATGAATCACATCCAGTGAGTTTCATCACTCACGTTACAGTCTCTGACAGTCTCTCTGTCTCTTTCTCAGGTGTTCACATTTTACAGAAGATATATGGCTGTGAATGGGATGAAGAGACTGGAGAGGTCACTGGTTTTATGCAGTATGGTTATGATGGAGAAGATTTCCTATCACTGGACCTGAAGACAGAGAGATGGATCGCTCTGAAACCACAGGCTGTCGCCATCAAACTGAGATGGGATGCTGACAAAGCAGGAATTGAGGGCAATAAGAATCTCATGACTCAGATTTACCCTGAATGGCTGAAGAAGTATGTGGACCATGGAAAGAGCTCTCTGCTGAGAACAGGTAGAGAACACAACAATATTCATGCAGAATAGTGAGACTGAATTACCATTGTGTTCTGTGGGCTTGGTGGTTGTGTAGCAAAGGGGTTATTATGTAATCCTGTCATATGTTTTTAAGATGAATGTTTGAGTCAGTACATGAAGTGCTTTTACCTGAAAGAAAAGTTAGTTACATGTTGTGAACCTCATCTGTTGAGTGTTTAGTTCACTTACAGTAAGTATATACATACAGAACATACAGATGGATGAAATGTAGAAGGAAAACCTGAATTATTAATGAGTGAAGAAACACACAGTTAAGCTGTTAACATCTGATCAGTCTCTGTGGCATAAAAACTCTGAACGTACCCAGTTGATTCTGATTTTTTATCAGATTGGCAAGAGGAAAAGTTCTACATGACTTTGAAAGAGTTTTCATTGTTGGGACACAGATGACAGGAAGGTCAGTCTCAACGACTGCTCAACTGGAAGGTGTTTCAATAGGAACAGAGTCTAAAGTGTCATCTGCATTTAGATCTATGGGGAAAACATCCATGTGAAGGAACTTTAATTCTTTCAGTCTAGTTTCTGTCATAAAGTCTATTCTCTATCATTTAGTTTGTGTTCTCTCAGTGTCTGTACACAGGTCATTCATCATATCACTATCTCTATCTTTGCCCGAGCGTGGAGACTCACTGTGAATGAAACTGATGTTTTTCAGTAAATGTATTGAGTATGTCTTATTGCTTCTCTCTCTCTTTTCCTCTATCTCCTTCACTCTGTTCCCTCTACCTCCACCCTCTCTATCCCACCTTCTCTCTCTGGACAAAGCAGCGATCAGGACCAACTCTGGTAAGAGTGAGATCAGTTATGATGGAAATTTAAAATAAATAAATTTGTTTGTTTGTTTGTTTGAATGTTTGTTTGTTCACTAAGGTTAATCCTGCATTACTGATGAATTATGCTAAAAGCATTTTTTGTCAGTTCAAATGTAGACAAGATGTTAACTCTCATGATTATGGATGATGATTCATTTCTAATTAGGATGCAATGGCAACACTGTCCTCATCAAAGTCACTGATAACATCTGTGCACACAGTGGCAATGGTAAATACAAAAGCATGTGAGTGAGAAACAAGGTTCTTCACTCTGAACTCTCTGTAGTGGAGCAGATTTAAATGTTAAAGGAAAACAAAACTTCTGTTCTGTTGGCTGAAGTACATCCTGTTTCCCACCACAATCTACTACACCTAAAAACTAAAGTGGATTAATCACATTCATCTCCATCCAGTGGCAGACATAGTGTTGTGTTTTGGTTCCAGTTCCTCCCTCAAAGTTTCCTGCTGTTGCTGTCATTGGAGTTGTGGTAGGACTGCTGCTCCTGCTGCTCTGCATCTCTGAACTCTGGAGAAGGAACTGTAATGGTGAGAGACAAAGATGTTTTCACTCATCATGAAGCCATTTTTACTTCACTGTTGGTTGTCCTTCTGCCTTTATAGTTGAAGCAAAAATCTGTGAAATGTAACTACATTTAAGTGTTTTCTTTGTGTGTTTTCATAAATGTTCAGTATTTTTGAACATTTACTAATGTAAACTCTCATCTGTATTTCAGGGTTCAGACATGCAAACAGTAAGTTTTCCCCTGTGAAAAAAAACATTCTGTTATCTTATTATTGATAATTCAGTGTGTCTGCTGTATCATTTGCTTGTGAACATTAACACTCAATCATTCATGTCCAGCCCTGTCTTTCATATGATGCCTCTTTATTTCAAATGAAACTGTGTCACTTTTGTTTCTCTCTGTAGCTTCAGACTCCTCACCTCTGGATCATACTGATCGCAGTGAGTTGCATCATATCAACCATACATTGCAGATATGCAGTAAATGAAAGCTCGCTTTTTGGCCTTGTGAAGGAGATATTTCAGGAACACCATGAAGGAATCCCTTCAAATGTTCACATGCACTCAGAGATGAACTGATTAGACTTTGGTGGTCAGAGGTCAAAGGTCAAGGCCACTGTGACCTCACCAAACACTTTTATGGCTTCTTGAATGTACTATCTGAAGATCTCCTTGAGGGAATTTCTTGCACAAATGTTCACTTAGACTTAAGGTGGTAATTCTAGTTTGGACCAGTAATGAATGTATAAAAAGTACGAGCTCTAAAGCTGTCATAAAAGGTTACCGAAGAAGATTAGATGAGGAAAGTGAACTCCAATGAATTACTCTGGCATTAATTAAAGTGTAAATATCCATGTGTTGTGATAAAATGTGTTTTAATAATATCTGTCATTTATTCTGATGCTACTTCATCTCTCTCATTAATAGTTTTCCATCTGTCTCTCTGTCCCATTCTTGGTAACACAATATCTCAGGGAATTTCCTCCCAATTTGCCACAAACGTTTACTTGCACTCAAAGATGAACTGATTAGATTTCAGTGGTAATTCTAGTTTTTTTTTTTTTTTTGATAATAAGTTACACCAGTCAAATAGACATTTAACCAAGAATATTAAATATCTATGCTGTAACCTGTTGATCTCCTTTGATAACTGTACACACTTATTGAGCTGCTGTTACATTCATCTTACTTTTGTTGCTTTTATTTTGAAATCACGTGTCTGTGGATGTAGATTATTAAAATTCTAATGAAAATTAAATATTTCTGTGTTTATTTGTATACTGTGTGTTTCTATGTATTCTACTGATTTAAATGTGTTTTATCTTTCTGTGAATATAGGACATTTTAAATTGTGCTAGAAAGTGCATGCAAAATTAACATGGATATGCTTCAGAGTGAAGAGTAGACAAGTCAGTGGAGTGTTTTTTGTTTTTTATTTCTTTATTTGTTAAGGACGATGTACCAATTTCAACATAAATGTTGCCATTTGATGCATTGTACCAGAGTTAGCCCCAGACTAATTTAGATCTGCAGTCACAGAGTAGGGTTTTTTAATGTAAAGTATGTTTTAAAGGCCCTGCACACCCCCAAAGTCCCAATCAGTCATTTAAGTCCTCCCCTCAGTAATCAGTCAGATGATGGATCGTTACAGAAGAGAGGAGGGAAACAGGAATATTCAGGATGCAATCAATAGGCTGGAGCAGTGAGCATATGTAGTGTGTGTGGTTTTATTTATTTGTTGGTCACTAAATGTCCCTCACACTCCACATGTCATCATCTAACTTAACACTCCCCCAGCTACACACACGAAACACAATCCCAACAGTCATTTGGTCGCAGTTTGACACTGTTAACTCCAACAATATCCACTCGACACGACTCAAGAACCACAAAGACAATGAAGTTTGTTTTTCTTCTCATCTTCTTTCATGTCACACATTCAGGTGAGATGAACTTTAAAATCATGTTTTAAACATTTAATTGTTGAGTTGTTGAAACTGATTTGTTCAGAGATAGAGCATATGTACACAGTCTAAAGGCTTGATCAAAATTCATCTCCATCCAGTGGCAGACACAAAGTGTCAGTGTTGTGTTCTGGTTCCAGTTCCTCCGTCAGTTTCCTGCTGGTGCTGTCATTGGAGTTGTGGTAGGACTGCTGCTCCTGCTGCTCCTGCTGTTCCCACTGCTCTGCATCTCTGAACTCTTCATCTGGAAAAAGAACAGTAATTGTGAAGAGCAGTGTTCATTTTTTCTCCACTGATGGATTAACCACGTGACTGCACAGAATGCGACTGACAATAGCAGAAAATAATATCTCAAAAAAATATACAATCTAAAACAATAGCTGGAATTAGATGGGAGTTCCGTTAAAGAAACATGTTCAAGTTTTTTCTTTGTTTGCTGTCATAAATGAGCAATTTAAATATATAATTATGTTCTATAAAATAATAATGTTATTATGAATTTCTCATCTGTATTTCAGGATTCAGGCTAACAACACTGTTTTTCTTTTATAGCTTCAGACTCTACATCAGAGACTTCCTCTCAGCAGCTCTTAACTGACCACAGCGAGTATTTCATCATGTCAGCTACACTATGCAGATACTGTGTGAGGAGTCCCACCCCACCCTTCCTGAAACTAATATACTGACATAATATTCCTTAATTTCTGTAAGTGAACAAAAACTGTTGAGTGTCTATATTTATTATATTTGTCATAATATTGATTTGAGTTTTTTCAATTTGGACTGAAAGTAATCATTTTGAAGAGAATATTAAAGCATAAATACTAAGAAGTCTGGATCCCTTTCTATTTGTTACTCTGTCTTTACCACTTTTCCAATAAAGATTAGAGGAGGATACAGAACTCAATAAAATTACCATTGCATCAATATTTTGTTCTGTTTTGTATCATAAATGTGCATCAACAGAACTTGTTTTTGCTGAATACTGAGAAGTTAACATCTTAAGACCACCAGAAAGTCACAAGATACATCAAAATGTTCAAGTATGAATTCACAGATCAGATTTAAACATTTCAGGTTTTCAAATGATACACTGAAGAGGGATGCCTGTGATGATAATCAGAGCTGACAGGACTGACATCTGCAGATAACTGATGCTGCTGTTCAGCTGTTTCTGCAGATATTTTTTGGAGAGACCAAAGACAATAAGGACGAAAAAAAAGAAAGACCACAGAACTAAAACATTTTTCCAGTGCGGCCTTTGGAAACCTCAAAAATCCGATTATTTACCTCTGTTGTTATTCTAGCCAAACATGCATATAGTTTGGGTCTTTTTTGTGCAGGTTTGACATAAACAGAAAAATTTCAGCCACCACCCCAATAAAGTACTGTAGGGGAAAATATCCTCTCTGGTCTGCAAACTGTTAAAAAAAAAAGTACATCTGGAAACTTGACCACAATGTCCTGGTTACTGTGTAATTCACAGGTTTAAAAAACAAAATGTGTGGTAATGGTTTTGCTGGAATCTCACACTCAGCATGTAAGACTGTGTGTAGCTAATTTTAGAATCATTATAAAATAAAATCACAAAAATGTATGTGTGATGTTTGCTGACAAATCAAAGTAAGACAAACATTGGGATGCAGTGACTGATGAACAGGACTGGGCATTCTTCCAGCTCTAGGAGAGGGGGAGGAGACCAGGGTGTAGGATGGGCAGTGTTTCATCTGCCGGACCAATCAGAGGCAGGGAACCACACAACATTTGATGCCATTCTGCAAAACAAATTTAGGCCTCAACATGTTCTTGTTAATAGTATGAGGAAGAAGGAAAAAATCTATAAACAGGTTTAGTTGGAAATTCAACACAGAGACTCAGAGGAAGAAAAACAAGTGAAACAGTTTATTCTGTGTTTTCAGTTAGACATTCTCTCTTTCTCTAAACAAGATGAAGATATTTTATTGCTCTTTTTTAGCACTGTTCTATCTTCAGCTAAGATCAATCTATCAATCTACAAGAACATACAGACAGGTGACAGATTAAGGGTGAAAACTTAACCACCAGAACAGCTTCACTCTCTCTGAACCTCCACTGGTGAGATGGAATCATTCTTCCCAGATATTCCCTCATGTTTACACACATACACAACTTTTTAAAGCTGAAACTGACACTTTCAGGCAAACTGGAGGTAGGTTACTGCTAAAACAGTGGTTTACTGTCAGTTCAAAGAGATTAATAGATTAGTATAGATCAGACTCAACACACACATCACTGACACAGACAGTTGACTGCACTGGGGTCTCACTGTGGTTTACTGCAGTTTGCTGGTTGACTTCTTCCTTCTCATCTCACTCCTCTTTCTTCACTTTTTTTAGTCTCCATTGTCTTTCTCTCACCCTCTCCCTCTCTCTGTCTTTCACTCTCTCCTCACCTCATCTTTCTGTTTATTCTGCAGCCAGGTTTAAATTAAACATGCTGGTATTATCATTGTGAACATGCTCATTACACTGCTCAGCCTCAGTGCAGCCTCACAGAGCTGCTGGCACGGCTTCAGACTCTTGACTCGTTGTCATGTTCCACACTTTGTGTTGTTGATAGAGCTGCTTTAAGGTTGATCAGCCACAATTATCTACCACTGCTACTGATATGAACCAGTGTGGAGACTCACTGCACATGAAAGTGTGATGTTTTTCAGCAAACAGAGTATGTCTTTAATTACTTCTCTCACTTTTTCTCTTCACTCCTTGTTGCTCCCTCTCCCCCCACTGCCTCTATCCCTCTCCTGTTCTCCCCCTCCCTCTCCAGCTTCCTCAGTGTCTCTCCTCCAGAAATTCTCTCCAGTCAGCTACTGCCATGCAGGTTTCTGTACCTTGACAGAGCCTTGATGTTCTGGAGGAAAGATGGAGAGGAGCTTCATGAGGACGTGGACCAAGGTGAGATCCTCTCTAATTAAGTGCTGAAACGCCGCGAAATTCGCCATTGTTCGCAGCTCAGTCTCACTACAAGAAATGGACCCAGAATGAGTGTGATCTGACTGCTGTCTTTTTATACTCCACCTGCTCATTTACCCTCAAATCAAAGCAACTGCAGTGTTTGGAACCATACGATGCAGCCTCTGTCCACAGACTGCGAAACTTCTTTTTGGTTGAATTCGACAGATTTTGGTTCATTAGCTGGATTTGGCGGGATATCATGGCTGTAATGAATACTTCTCCGCCGCTTTTCAGGTGAAGCATGAATGGCAATGAATCTGAAACGGGGAAAAACCTTAGATCGACTCGGTCCTTTACCTGTGCGCCTGCATCAAAACAAGATGAACATGTTATTTTTGCTGTTTCTTTTCTTTCACGTTTCATCAACAGGTAAGATTCACATTTTAATGATTTATTAACTCTTTACTTCACTTTCCACTTGGCTGCTGCCTCACAGTCCTGCCTGATTTAGTTTCGCTTTTACTGCTACAATACGATTCTAGGTTCTATTTTCTAGGACATCATATTTGTGATGAGTGTTGTGATGATGTGAACATTTATACTGAGACCTTGTCTGTCCCACAGTGAAACACTCCCTGAAGTATTTCTTCACTATATCATCTGGAATCCCAAACTTCCCAGAGTTTGTGGGTGCGGTTCACGTTGATGACATTCTGGCAGGTTACTGCGACAGCATCAGAAAGATACCACAAGTAAAACAGGACTGGGTGAAAACCTATTTTGATAACGACCCTGAGCACCTGGACTGGTACACTAGAGAGTGTTCAGAGAATCGGCCGAAGATCTTCAAAGCCAGAATTTCTAGTTTGATGCAGGTCTTCAACCAAAGTGAAGGTACAGTATGTGTTACGTTATATTTAACTTTTTTACTGTTAAACTGTTCTTCATCTTTAGTTAGTAAGTAAAATGACCCTCTACAGTTTGGGGGCCCAAAAGTGACACAGAAAATAAATAAATGACCTTGACTGATAGTGAATAAATCAGGCCTGTGACATTTTTTTCAAATAACAACAAATAAATAAATAAATGTAAAAATTGATTTATGTTTCACATTTATTCATTTCTGTATTTCTTCTACATTTCTTCATCTTTCTTTACTTTTTCTTCTCACTGTCTGATCAATACGTATAAGTGTAGCCTATTAGTCTATCAGTTACACTTCCCTTCTTATTATCATTTTGGTCCACACCAGTTGGTTGCATCCATAACTAATAATGGCAGAATTCAGGCACTGTGCATTGATCACTGGTATTCAATTCTGTGCAGGTCTGACTCATCTTGAATGAGACTAATAATCAGGACCCCCCACCTCTCTCTCTTAAAGGAGGAGTTCCAGCCAGGGTGATTACTAAAAAAGTTTTCAGCAGAGTTGTCACATAATTAAATAGGTTGTAAACTATGAGGAGGGACATACAGGAAGAACAGAAACACTCACACTCAGATCAGATCCTAATTGTATAAAATATTATCAAGCCAATCTGTTCAGCTTTTATTGTATTTAAATGTGGTAGCCTATATCTGTGGTAATCTTGACATTTTAACCATCACACTGTGCCATAATTTTACATAGTAATTAATGTAAAGCATACTATTATATCAGTTTGCCTACAGTGGCTCAACCACTACTCACCATCAACATGCCAGCCACAAACCAGGTGCTGGTTAGACTTGTTTCCTGTTTCTGTCCAACATAAACCCATTCACATCCTGAGATAAAGAAATTCAAAACATAAATCAGTAGTAACTAGAGACCACCCTGTGATGGGTTCACTCCAGCCATGATGCCGTCAACATGTTGACATTTTGAACCACGACTACTCAGTGGTTATTACTACATTATTATGTGAGTACTCAGTACTCTGAAGAAAGTAGCAGTTGACCTGACATTTGATATGGATTTTACTCATCTCATTTACCTTGGAGAGGTTGTCAGCAGAATCAGTGAAGCCATATGTCCAGAGCTATGAAAATAAAACCCAAGTTGTAATCAAGCATAGTTTTCCTTATCATATCACAGTAAGCATTTTAGGTTTCAGGTCCCTGGAGTTTTCCAACTTCCCTCTTTGCCCAGTTGATATTCCAACAGAAATTATTTAATAACCACGATTCTATGAATTCCTGCCAGTCGTGCTGGTCACTCAAACCTAAGACTGCATCCAGAACTGCCAGTGTCACATAGCATGGCATGTTTTTCTTTTTGGATACACACACACACACACACACACATAATTCTTTATTTAAATTAATATTCAGCATTTTAAATCCTAAATGGGTCGATCCAGACAGGTTTGATGCGCACAGAATGCAGGAAGACATAATGACTTGGTGTCATTCAGGAATGTATAGAAAAATAAAATCACTAAGTTTTAAACAGCAAGCAGATATTGGGTTTCATCACTCATAAAGAAACTGTACTGATGATCTACTCTTTAATCATGAGCACAAACAACACAAGACTGTTACAACAGCAGCATTACACAATGAACAGTATTTTTAAAGACCATCTTTCCAGTGGAGACATTGTCTGTACATCATTAATTGCAGTCTCTGTTGTCTGTCTGTCACTGTCACAGGTGTCCACATTTTACAGAGGACAAATGGCTGTGAATGGGATGAAAAGACTGGAGAGGTTACTGGTTTTATGCAGTACGGTTATGATGGAGAAGATTTCATATCACTGGACCTGAAGACACTGACATGGATCGCTCTGAAACCACAGGCTGTCATCACCAAACTGAGATGGGATGCTGACAAATTGAGAATAAAACACAATGAGATCTTCTTCACTCAGATTTGCCCTGTGTGGCTGAAGAAGTATGTGGACTATGGGAAGAGCTCTCTGCTGAGAACAGGTAGGATCACATGACCTGAGGTAGTTTCTTGAACACAACAATATTCATGTAGACTACTGAATTAACATTGGATTATTACTCCACTTAGTCTGACATAACCCTCTTTCTGTGGCAGTAAAATTAGATTTAGTCCTGACCAATCAGGAGACACTGATTTTGGGTGCCCTGACACTTGCAGTCAACAGGTGATAGCCAGTGGACAGTTAGTACAAGTCAAGTAAATTTCAGATTTTTATAGTTAGAAGAAAAGGTTTGAACTGGATTGAATATTGACACTGTGTTTGACTGATTTGCTGTGAATAATTAAAAAGATGAATCCTTCTTCTCTGCCTGTAGTGACTTTCTTTAGTGGTGTACTTAGCTTCTCTGACTATATACAAACTGTGTGGTAGTTGTGTAATGAAAGGGTGATTACGTAGTGCTGTCATATGTTTTTATAGCTCATGAGATGAATGTGAGGGTCTGTACGTGAAAGAAAAGTTAGTTGTGTGTTGTGAGCGCAACTTATCTGTGTCTTGAGCCTTGAGTTCATCCACATGTACAGAATATACTGTCAGTCAACTGGGCAGCTGACCCATTGGATGGATTGCCATGTAATGTGGTAAACACATTCATGGTCCCCAGAGAATTATTTGTAAAAACTTTAATCCCCTGACTTTCCATTTAGTGTCATCATCAGGTCAAATCTTTCTGTTTATTCTGCAGCTTAGTGTTTAACATAAACATGCTGG
>BRZM01000451.1:46806-126686 GCA_033238685.1 Lates japonicus | reverse complement strand
AAATACCTGCAGAAAGAGACAGAAGAGGAGAGAGAGATGGAAGAGCAACAGGAAAGGGTAGAAAAGAGTTAGTAACATGTAATATGAGATATGAATTCATATTGAGTGGAGAG
Source organism: Lates japonicus (assembly GCA_033238685.1). Lineage (NCBI taxonomy): Eukaryota > Metazoa > Chordata > Actinopteri > Centropomidae > Lates > Lates japonicus. The sequence goes on along the minus strand of BRZM01000451.1, from coordinate 126,573 downwards.
AGAGAGAGAGAGTCAGGGAGAATATACATCTCTATCATGTCCTGCAAGGTGTGGGATAGCAGAGCCAGCTGGTGGGAAGAGGGGCGCAAGGCAGCAGGTCAATTGCGCAGTTCCTGAGCACTTCATCGATATTGGCTGGCGGCAGGGACAGTGAAGAGAACGGTGGCTCAGGAGGGGAAGAAGCAGCGAGTCTCTGAGGAACAAGAGCAGACTTGAAACAGTTTATGTGACAAAACATGCTCTAGCTCGAGACTGAGCTGAGCACCAATCTAACTTGAGGTTGTGGAGCCTGAGCCAGAGCTGACCCAACGCAATAGGAGCATGAGGTGAGGAATTAGATTACCTCTTAGTGATTCCCTGAGACCAGGAGGGAAAGGCGAGCAGTGAAATGGGTGATCCAGGTAAGGATTTTTCCATCCAGGGTGTTTACAGTTTTTGGAGGGGGAGACTCATCAAGGGGATGCCACTTTTCCACTTTGCCAGTTTTCATCAAGAAAAATTTCAGCTGTGCCAGAGTCAGTCAGAACGTAGAGAGGGATAGAGTCTTGCTGTCACAGTAATACATCTTCAAGCTGTGTGCAGGGGGACAGCTTGCCAGTGAAGCAGATCACAGCTGTATGTCAGGTTGTAATTTCTGTGTCTGCCTTCTGTTTACATGTAGACATGGAACTCGGTGTGCAGGTGAAGTTGCAGCAGTGGCCAATAACTCCCACTGCATTGTTGGGATTGCTTACAATGCTCATATTGGAGGTAAAGTTCTGTCTTTTTCTCAACACATTATTGCAGGTTACCTGAGTTTGTTTCTTTACCTGTTTTATTGCATTGGCATGTGTTTGAGTCAGTCCCTGAAACTACCCTTTTAGCCACACTAGCAATGTTGATCTTGATCTGTCAATCCACCAATCCAACATAAATATCTTCATCTGGCACCACCAGCAGGGCAAAGGTTCACTTATGCAGTGACATCTCATGAAATCCACTACTTGGATTGGCATAAAGTTTGGTACAGACATCCATGGTCCCCCATGTTACCATGCTAACATTTGCATCCAGCTCAAAAGAATGACACTGTCAGTTTGCTTGATCTCTCTGTTGCATATTAAGTCCACAGTAATGGTGCTAGCTAGCACCCACTTTTGTTAGGGATCAAGAGCAGACACTAGTCAGGGCTCAATGTTGTGTTACCTACTCAAGTAGGAGGATACTCAATTATAACCATAGAACGAACAAACGGAAACGGAAAATGTAGAGAAAAACATCATGATTCATTCACTCTGAATGATTTAAATGAGGTTTGTTTTGCTACAGACACAAAGTGACTAGCATGCTGCTGAGCATTCATGTGTTTCTATTACATGAATCCCCCGAGGTTTTGATGTTTAGAATATTCAATATTCAAAGCACAGAATCTGAATTTCTTGTTGTTTCCTTGTAGCATGGCTCAGCTGTGCAGCAGATCTATTCAATTAAATGAGTAGATTGAACATTAGCTGACTTTACAGTGTCTCTGGCTGACTCATTTGAAAATTGCATTATGGCTAGAAAAAAGTGTTGTTATAGGATGCTGGGAAAAGTTCAGCATCCTCACTAGTTTATGATGTTAGACATAAAGCAACGGCAGCAACAGATGATAGTGTTGCATTAATGTGTATACAGAATTTTAATGTGTGAGCTGGATTATCTGGTTGTAACTATTAATGTACTGTAGAGCAGTTCGAACTGCAGTGAAGTATCACATTTTGAGTTTAACATAAGATTTGTGTGTAAAAATGTGGTGGAGTAAAGAATACTGAATACTTTTTTGTATGCGACTGATGTTACCATGGACACAGGGATTCGGATGCTGGATGGTGATGTGACTGACATAGTAGAGGCCAAGTCCCTGGGAATCAGACCTGACTACATCGATATCTACAGTGCCAGCTGGGGGCCAAAAGATGATGGCAAGACAGTGGATGGTCCAGGGCCACTAACTAAGCAGGCTTTTGAGCAAGGCATCAAGAAGGTCTGACCAGTCTCTAAGGAAAAATTACATATGTTTGTGTGATTGATGTTTGTATTGAGTCACAGCACCATAGCACTATGTATTTATGTCACACAGGGTCGCAAAGGCTTGGGGTCTATTTTTGTCTGGGCGTCAGGTAATGGTGGTCGGCAGAGTGATCACTGTTCATGCGACGGTTACACCAGCAGTATCTACACCATCTCCATCTCCAGCACCACAGAGAATGGAAACAAGCCTTGGTACTTGGAGGCCTGCAGCTCCATCATAGCCACAACCTACAGCAGTGGAGAGTTTAATGAGAGGAAGATTGTAAGTACTGGATAAATGTCATCAACTGTAGTGCAAACAGAATTTAGACTTACATTATAAAATATGTGTAATATATATGACAGTTCAAAACAAATATTGTTGAACATCAACAGAAACTAAGCCAAAATACCTCATGAATGAGGGGTATTGTTCATTGTCTATCACAGTCTCAACAAAAAGTCTGGCATTCTCCTGTACTCTCACTCACTGTCTGATGTCTGACTTCTTGACTTCTTGAAGCTTGGCCGCCTATCAAAAATGACCAATGACAACCTGTGATTGTGACAGTATGCTAAGATGTTAGCATGGAGCAAACAAGACACACCACCGGTTACACCAGCACCACCGGGGCAGCTGTGGCTCAGGAGGTAGAGCAGTCGCCCACCAATCAGAAGGTCGGTGGTTCGATTCCTGGCTCCTCCAGTCCGCATGCCAAAGTATCCTTGGGCAAGATACTGAACCCCAAATTGCCTCCAGTGTGTGAATGTGTGTGTCTGCGTTAGAAAGCACATTGTATAGAACAAGTGCTGTCTGAATGTGTGTGTGAATGGGGTGAATGTGATCTGTAGTGTGAAGCGCTTTGAGTGGTCGAAAAGACTAGAAAAGTAATAAGTACAGTCCATTTCTCAAAATAATGACGAACAGCTCTCTAGGACACAATGAGAAATGAGGTAAGGTGTGTACTCCAGAGTCATGAAGCCAACGTGGTCAAAGGTTGTTGTAAAGTGTAATTTGTATGCGTATGTGTGTGTGTCTGTGTGTGTGTAGAAGACCAAAGTTCAGCAGAGATTGTGTTTGCTTACACTGTGTTGTGGTTCTACGGTCATGTAGGATAGAAAATAAGAGAAAAAAGTGAAGAGACATAATAATTTATGTTCACAACAAGCCAGATGTACAGCAATAAAAGCATTGCCCTGCTGCATCTAACAACTAACAGTGAGAATCTGGAGCTGGGTCCAGTCTTTGGCTCTGGCTGTGTTCCTCAGTGTAAATATTATGCTTTAGTTTGTGTAAAACTAACCAGAGTGATGACGGGACCAGCTATCCAGTGCAGTGTGTGAGGTGGAGGCCAGCCAAACAGTCAGGTCAGCTGAAGTGTTTCCTGTTAGGCTCTGTTTGTTAATGTCTTCTTCCTTCTGATCATGACCTTTAAACAAAGAAAGAACTTGATCACGACAAATCAACTCATTGCACAGCAATGTAGAAAGGCACAGAGTTAGGCAAGTGTTGGTTTTGCCTCTATACTTGTCTTGCCTGATTCCAGACCTCTGAATCATGCCCCACATTTCAGATTTCTTTTTTTTCAGTGATTCTGGTGTTTCTCAACCAACCATTGGGCGAGAGGTGGGGTACACCCTGTATAGATCGCCAGTCCATTGCAGGGCCAACACACATATAGACAAACAACCATTCACATTCACACCTACAGGCAATTTAGAGTCCCCACTTAACCTAACGCATGTCTTTGGACTGTGGGAGGTACCCAGAGAGAACCCACACAGACACAGGGAGAACATGCAAACTCCACACGGGCTCGAACCGGGGCTCGAACCCCAACCTTCTTGCTGTGAGGCGATGGTGCTAACCACTGCACCGCTGTGCTGTCCACTCCTCCTGTAACAGAGCCTGTAAAATGACAACAAACGTAATTTCCCTTAACTAGTGCGCTGTCTTGTTCAGTGCATTGCTCATTACTGCCTCCTGAGGCCAAAGGGCAGACACACACCCACTGCTGCTCAACAGTTGTTGAGTATTGGTTTTCCCCCAGCGGCAACAAAGGGCAACAATGAACCTATTTCACACTCAAAAACAAATCTGCACACAACGGTGAGATCAGATATGTTTTTGACAGTTTCAAAAGGAAAGACTGGTTTAGTAAATCTGTGGTTAACTTTCTCACCTCTGTTACAGAGCAATGTACAGCTGTTTCTCTGAGCTGTCTCCCACTCTCCCTCACAATCAGAATAGCCAGATAGTATTCTAAAACTTGCACAAATTAAAAACTTGAAAAAGTGTGCTCATGTCTACATTACAAAGCCTGTTGGGTCAAGGTCTGTGGACACCACTCCAGGCCCAGTTCAATATCCGTTGGCATGACTCATTACGTACACAAGCTCAATCTATATTGAGTTTGCCACTCTTCCAGTGAGGTCCCTGAACGACACCTCTTCTGTGTAGATACATAGCAATGATTAAAAAACAGCAATGAATATTCTTGCTGCATTGATTTGGTTTGAGCAGGCACAGACAGGCAGGCCTGGCTCATCCCTATCACCAAGTCTGAGACTATGACTGATAAAAATTCATTTTCAGTAACAATAAATAGTACATATGTATATGTAAGGCAAAGCAAGTTTACACCGATCAGCCACAGGATTAAAACCACTGACAGGTGAATTGAATAGCAGTGATCACCTCGTTACAATACAATGTTCTGCTGAGGAACCATGGATCCTGCCATTCATCTGGATGTTACTTTGACACGTACCATCCACCTAAAAATTGTTGCAGACCAAGCACACCCCCCATGGCAACAGCACTCCCCAATGGCAGGGGCCTCCCCCAGCAGGACAACGCTCCCACCACACCACAAAAACTGCTCACAAATGTCTGACTCAGCATCTGTGGGATGGGTTGGAACAAGCCAAATCCATGGAGGCCCCACCCCACAACCCAGAGGACTCAAAGGATCCACTTTCAGTGTCCCACACGACACCATCTAGAGGTTTGATGTCAATGACCCAACAGATCAGAGCTGTAATAACTGGAACCCTGCAAGACATAATTCTTACTTATACTCAGATATACAGATTTTGAAATTATTTCAATCAGTCCGTGACTACAGCAAGATTTCTGGGCTGGTTTGGTTGAAGCTGAAAATTTACTTTTAACCATTTTCCCTTGGCTCTAAAAACGTTTGGACAACATGTCTGTTATATCTTTGTTTAACTGGACAAAATATGTTGTGGTTTACTGTCTCAAATGCATCACTGAGATCCAGTAATACCAAGACTGAAACTTTCCCCTCTCAGTAGAATTGGATTTCATTCAGGACCTTAACAACAGCAGTCTCAGTGCTGTGGTGTGGTCAAAATCCTGACTCTTAAACCGTTTAGGGCCAAAGGCTTTATTTCAGTTTGAGAGGTTTGCTGTTGGCCTGTAATTGTTCATTGGTGGTGTTTCCAGAACCTGAGAAAAGAGACGACTGCTGAAGATCTGATGGCAAAAAACAAAAAAACATTTTTGGTGGAATATCAAATCAGTGGAGCATTTCAACTGAAGTGAAAAGTAACCAAGTACACTGCTTCAAGTACAGTACCTAAGCATAATTTTAAGATAAATGTACTTTTCTTGAATATTTCCATTTTCTGTTTCTCTATACTTTGCTACTTTTCAGAGGGAACTATTGCACTTTACTGCATTTTCACTACAGATATAGTTGTTGGCTACTTTTCAGATTAGGAATTTACATTAAAAAAAACATATGATAAGCTTAGAGATTACAGCATTTTGTAATCAACTGTCTGCTAGAAATTATGTTTCTTCACAACTAGACTGCAACAGCAGGAGACATGATTTTGGCATGGATTGTGCTCTTTTTATTGAATGAATAAATTAAGCTCTTCATATATAACAGCAAGAGGGTCACCTGGAGATGGTTGGGTTGTATAAACCAGAGTCCTGTCTATGGTTTAGACAACTAAAGCACTTTGGTTAAGGTTAAGGAAAGATGGTGGTTTTGATTAAGTGTAAATAAACTTGCCTGAAGTCACTGTCACTTTTTCTGTATTAAATAAAACCAGGATATTTCATCAATCACTCTTCAGATTTATCTGGTGACCCTTTGGAGGGGCCTGACCCCAGATCAATAAACAGTTCATCAAACTGGAACTAAACTGTGTTTGTGCTCCCTTGCAGGTGACCACTGACCTCCAACAGCGCTGCACTGATGGTCATACTGGCACTTCTGTCTCTGCTCCCATTGTGGCTGGAATCATAGCTCTTGCCCTGGAGGCCAAGTCAGTCAAGTTTTCTATATCTTGCTGTTTATGCTATAATAATCATTTCATTAGTCTGTTCTCCCCTTCTGCTCTTCCATCTGTCCTAAGTCTGTCTGTTTAGGTCGTCCCACCTGTAGGTGCTGTGTCAAGAAATTCTCACCCAGATAGTTCATAGTTAGGCAGCCAAAAAGATCAGTATAATTTTTTCCTCTTAATTAGTTCAGTTTTTTCCTTTCATTTTTAGACACCCCTGAATAATGTTTTTGTGATATTCAGACTCCTCTTTGGAAAATAATGTTGTAGTAGTACAGTGTAGTAAGATAATATAATATCATATTTTTAATTACTTATGTTATTTAACTGTCACCACCCTAATCCTTAATGCCTCAGTTAATGAATGGTGTCTTTCCTCTTCCTGTATTGTTTGGTTTGCATATGTGAATGCACTGTAAAGTCTAAAGTTAACCAAAAACAAGACCAAAATCAGTCAAAAACATGGCACATTTCTTCAAACCCAGTTGAACTGAAGAAACTGAATTGACTTTCAACAATCAAATGCCAAAGATAAAAGTCGTGAGTCAATCTGTGTGGCCAAATGTGCGGAGCTGTGTCTTTGTTTCCTGCAGCCTTCTGTTGACATGGAGGGATGTGCAATATCTTCTGGTGAAGACATCTAGACCTGTCCACCTGAAAGCTGATGACTGGAAGACCAATGCTGCTGGACACAGAGGCACACTGCATTCTAATTCTAATACTAACATAATACAGTGACTGCTTTGTACTTGAAATACTTCAATACTTGAAGTATGAAGATAGTGTTTTGTTAAGTAAAATGAGTGCTATGCAGGCCTTGGAAAATTATTGAGGTATTATTACCTTTATTATTACCTTCTCCTCACATTGCTCTTTGTTTTGTGATCAATCTGTGTCTTTTCCCACAGTCAGCCACTTGTATGGTTTTGGCCTGGTGGATGCAGAGGCCATGGTGCTGGAGGCTACTAAGTGGAGGACTGTTCCTCCTCAGCACACCTGCACTCAGATAGCTGAGCGTCGCACTAGGTGAGGTAAAGGTGCAATATGTAGCAGACTGGACTTTCTGCAGAAATTCAGCCTGGCTGTACACAGCAGAGAAAAACTGCAGTGGCTTCAGGTTCAGCAGGAGAGCAAATGAACTACTACTATGATGACATTTCATAGCCACCTCTCTGTATTGTACTGTCTATACATCTTATTATGATGTTGGCGTTCAGCTTCATACTGTTTCAGATACAATCTGCTAGACAGCTACACCCAGCACACCCACCATGAAAGACATGCACCCACTGCTCATGTCCTTTTTTGCATCTGGGCAATCTATTCTAAGAGTTATCATATAATTGCATAATGCCTATGGCTGTTCCAGGTACATCCCTGCTGGCCAAAGCCTGAACAGCAGCATTACCACCTCTGGATGTTCAGAGAAACCTGAGCAACTTGTGGATTACCTGGAGCATGTGGTGGTAAAGGTTCTGATTGTCCACCCACGACGAGGAGACCTGGAAATCAACGTCATATCTCCATCAGGGACAAAATCACAGCTACTGGCCAAGAGGTGAGAGCTTTACTGCACACCAATGCAGACTGCAGATCCAACTAGTCTTATATTAAGGGGTCAGTTCTACCAAATAGTGGTGATAGTGGTATCTGTCTGTGGCTTTTGTTTCATATGCAAAGTTTGGGCAAGTTTTCATTATTGTCTGTAAAATAAAACAAGTTTTTAATGAAAAGAGTTTACGCTGAGACCTGTGGAGTATCCCAGGTAACTGCCACGTTGTTTTTGGTAAGACACACTGCTTCTGAATTTTCTACAAGTTATGTTTCAATGTACCCTAATGCAGTTTTGGTGACATGGGGCATTATCATGCTAGAAGTAGCCATTAGAGGATGGTCATAAAGGGATGAACATGTTCAGCAACAATACTCAGATAGGCTGTGGCATTCAGACCATGATTGTCTAGTATGGGCTGAAGTGTGCCAAGAAAACAATACCCACACAGTTACACCACCACCACCAGCCTGAACCGTTGACACAAGACAGGTTGGATACACTGATCTTGAGCTCTTGATACCAAATTGGGAACCTACCATCTGCTGCCTCAGCAGAAATCCAGATTCATCAGACTAGGCTACGTGTTCCCAAGTCAAGTGAAGTCAGTTTTTTTATATATCGTAAATTCAAAGCTGAAGTTATGTCAGGGAACTTTTGATATAGAGCAGGTCAAAGCCATGCTCCTTCTAATATTAATGGAGGAGGTGCCTGAGTCCTGGACTCAAGGACACAAGGTTCCACAATAGAGGAGTGTGATAGCTGAAGGCTCTGCCTCCCATTCTACACTTGGAAACTCTAGGAACCACCAATAAGTCTGCATTCTGGGAGAACATCGTTCTAGTGATAGTAATAATGGAATATGAGCTCTATAAGACAGGATGGTGCCTGACCATTAAAGGCAGAGTAAAAGAATTTTAAAAAGAATGTCGATATTCAGACTCAGCAGCAACCCCACCTCCATGCCCACCCCCCCAGACCTGTAGATTAGTAGGCTAGCTTAGCTATCAAAGAGGGTAACTTCATCTGGCAAATGGTAAATGGACTGTACTAGCTCTTTTCTAGTCATATTGACCGCTCAAAGTGCTTCACACTACATGTCCCATTCACCCATTCTCACACACATTCACACACCGATACACACATGCATTGGGGGCGATTTGGGGTTCAGTATCTTGCCCAAGGATACTTCGGCACACGGACTGGAGGAGCCAGGGATCAAACCACCGACCTTCTGCTTGGTGGGCAACTGCTCCACCTCCTGAGCCACAGCCGCCCCAAGCATTTCAAATTATGCATCAATCCCACAGTGCTTGCAAATTTTTGTTTTCAGGTCATCATGTCTATGAAAGTCTTTGCAAACGTTGTGAGGACAAAAATCACAATACAGAGTGACCAACGACAGATCACGTAGGTTGTGTGTTACATTAGCTGCAGCGAAGCTAACATGCAGTAGCTGCAGACAGCGATACTCACAACCCTTATCCTAGTTTAACTAACATACTAAGAACAAACAGGACAAAATACTGCCCTACTGGCTCTGTCAGAGCTTTTCTTTTTAAACGTATATTCCTCTGTCTGTTTCCTCTTAGGCTGTCTGCCATTACCCATCTTTGCTCTGTAATGTTAGCATTTGAATTTCCGTCTTTGTCGCTCCCCCTCCCCCCTTTATATCCTCCCATCTACTGTGCATGAGCACAAACTCTATGATTAGCTAGAATGGACTGCACTGATCCACTTCATTTATATCCCACTTCTTGAACCAGGGTTGTGTAGAAATACCTGATTTTTTTCTCTGCATATACACAGAGGCAGCTATTGGACTAAGAGGAGATATGCCCTGAATTTTGATAAAAGTTCCTTAGATTGTAATTGTTAACCCTAGCTTTAAGGGGTATTTCAGCCCATTAACATAGAACTTTTATCTGCTTAACGTCACCCTTAACACCCCTCATTTCACCTTTCTTTGTTTACAGGTTGTTTGACAGTTCCAATGAGGGCTTCAGGGACTGGGAGTTCATGACGGTTCATTTTTGGGGTGAAAGAGCACAGGGTACATGGACTCTGGAGATTATTGACTCACCATCAAAGCCACGCAACCCTGAGGTTCTGGGTAAGGTCCAGCAGTGCATGCACACTCACACACACATTTACATTTAGATTTAGCCATACATTTCAAGCTAATGTCTTTATTTGGAGCAACTGAACTATTATTATGACTGCTACTTGGCACAGGCAACCTAAAGGAATGGACACTGATCCTATATGGCACATCTCAGAACCCTTACCAGCCCTACAGAACTCAGCACTCTCGTTCAAGGATGTTGGAGATCCCAACCCCAGAAGAGCTTCTGGAGGAGCCAGAGCTCCAGGAGGAGGAGGATGAGTACAATGGTGAGAAAATCCAAGAGGTCAAATACTTCCTAACCTTCACTTCTAAACTGAAATATATAATATTACAGTTACCATATAACTTATTGTCCCATGTGTTAGAATAACAAATATAGCATGTTATAGATGTAAAGATTATAGTGGTGGTATTGATCGTAATCAATGTGTTGTTCATCAAGGACCATGCCACAGTGAGTGTGGAGACCAGGGCTGTGATGGACCAGATGCTGACCATTGCCTCAATTGTGTCCACTTCAGCTCAGGCAGCTTGAGAAGTGGCAGGTAAGAGCTGACAGAAGGAAACCAAAGAAGACGAGGACGAGTGGAAAGTCACACCAGCTTCCATGCTGATCATTGCTTTAGACAGGCAGTCCTCAGAACTGGATGGAGGCTGTACTAATTAATATTTTCATATAAGCAATGGATCATGTTCTGCGGTCTGCTAACTGTCTTTGCACATTCGTGTGTAGAACCTGTGTGAGCCACTGTCCACTGGGACACTACGAGGACATAGTGTCTCGCCGCTGTAGACGCTGCTATAAAGGCTGTGAGAGATGTGTTGGCCAGTCAGCCGGCGACTGTCTCTCCTGTCGAAGAGGTCTTTACCTCAACACATTCAACTCCAGCTGCATCAATACCTGCCCCCCAGGTTACTTTGCTGATGAGAGTAAGTGAACACATCCATGGTGTAGACCGAACTTAGTTTTTTTTATTTTTATTGATTAAGTCTGTTAACTGTGGAATGTTTATGCTTGAATAAAGGGAATGAGACACACGTTTTCTTTTCTATGACATAAATACATGTTAAATGTTAAGGAAACCCAGTTCTCGCAATATTACTGATGCTGATTACTGATACTGATAACCTGTGTCAGCTCAGAGACAGTGTCTGAAGTGTCATGACACCTGTTTGAGATGCCTGAGATATGCAGATAGATGCAGTGCCTGCAGCAAAGGCTACAGGTATGTAAAGACAGACAGAGTACTACTCTTATTTAAACTTTTTAAAACAAAGTATTATAATGTAGTTGGGGGGATTTGATTGTAGTCTGGCGGGGATGACCTGTGTTCCTGAATGCACCAATGGAACATTTTTCCATCTTGAAGAGATGACGTGCAGCCCATGTCATTCCTCCTGCAGGACTTGTACAGGTCAGTGTTTTTGCCAGGTACGTGCAGAATAATCCTAGCAGCAGAAATGAAACCTGCTAATGATAGGGCAAATGCTGATTCTGAAACCTGAGGTAAAGAAGCTGTGGTCTAGCACACAATGGTAAAAAGGTACAGGTATAAGTGTGAATATACACTCACCAGCCACTTTATTACGTACACCTTGCTAGTACCAGGTTGGATCACCTTTTGCCTGCAGAGCTGCCTTAATTCGGTTCAGGCATAGCCTGATGGGATGGATCCATGCTTTCATGTTGTCAATGCCAAATTCTGACCCTGCCATCCAAATGTTGCAGCAGAAATCCAGACTCATCAAACCAGGCAATGTTTTTCCAGTCCTCTATTGTCCAATTTTGGTGAGAACATGTGAACTGTAGTCTTACTTTCCTGTTCTTAGCTGACAGGAGTGGCACCTGGTGTGGTCTTCTGCTGCTGTAGCCGTCTGCTTTGGGGACATGTTGTGTCTTCAGAGATGCTCTTTTGCAGACCTTGGTTGTAATGAGTGATTATCTGAGTCACCGTTGCCTTCCTATCAGTTTGAAGCAGTCTGACTATCCTCCTCTGGCCTCTGGCATCAGCAAGGTATTGTTGCCCAGAGAGCTGCTGCTCACTGGATATTTTCTTTTTTCAAACCATTCCCTGTAAACCCTAGAGATAGTTGTGCGGAAAAATCCCAGTAGATCAGCAGTTTTTGAAATACTCCATTCGGATGCTCAGTTTGAACTTCAGCAGGTCGTCCTGACCATGTCTACATGTCTAAATGCATTGGGTTGCTGCTGTGTAATTGGCTTATTAGATATTTGCGTTGACAAGCAGTTGAACAGGTGAACCAAACAAAGTGGCCGGTGATTGTATTTTGATCACCTCTTTCCAAAAGTAACGCGTGCTCCTGATAATGTGTTGCACAGTGACCTGCAGGTTTTGATCTTGCATGACATTAAGTTTCAAATCTATGTCTGTCTCACAGGACCAGGTAAGGAAGAGTGTATCCAGTGTGCTGAGGGCTACCTGCAGCAGGAGTGGAGGTGTGTGCAGACCTGTTCTCCTGGCTACTACTCTGGAGAGGCAGCAGGAGTCCCTCATAAGATGTGTTACAGGTGAGAAATTCTCACAAATATCGTTGATTCATCTCTGCATCATTTAAAAAAAAAAAAAAGAATTTTAAATTTAAGAACAGAACATACAGAGTGGAAAAAATAGCTTATACATATGATTTAAACAGGATAAGATACCACTCACACACACAAAAAAAAAAAGAAAAAACCCACCCCAAATTAACAACAAATGCTGCAGTGTGTTGGAAGGAGAAAAAAGCTAGATGCATTTCAAAACAAGATAAAATGACTGAGTGAATACAATAAAGCAAAAAAAAAAAAAAAAAAAGAACAAAAACAGCATACAGACAATAATCATAAGTGTGGAATCTGAACAAACAGTCAAAGCTTTTGTAGAAAAGAGTGCAAGGGTTTCCAGAGTCTCCAAAATTTGTCAGATTCATGATTGAGATCATGAGTCAGTTTCTCCAGGGGAAAAATGCTGATATATGTGATAACCTGTGGAGCAGACCACAGTAACAAGACGCATTTCTTAGCCAGAAACAAAAGAAGAAGTAACAGAGATATGGTATCTGTGTCAAAAAGATTTTCAGAAGAATGGTTCTCTGCATCATTTTAAAATGTTATTCTCACAATAATACTGTAGCCAGGAAAAAAACTACATCATATCAGTCAGTCAGGGTATAATGGTTTGTTTATTCTTTTGTCACACTTACATTTGAAGAATAAAACTTAAATTTCATGTTGCAAAGGAAAAAAAATTACACCAGTTTTTCATATTTTCATTTAAAAGTGAATTTAATGATTATTTTACTACCTCCAAGAGTAAGTTTCTTTCTTTAAATGGAAATGGAACAAATATGTGTTTGTTTAGGATGTAATGATTTCAGCTCAGTTCTTCTGATTTTGTGTTTCTCTGTCTCTCTAGGTGTGAGGAAAACTGTCTGAGATGCAGTGGTCCTGGAACAACGTGCACCAAATGCAAAGAAGGTTATAGTCTGTTCAGCAGGACTTGTATTGTGAATGCATCATGTAGTAATGGTGAGTTTGAAAATATGATTCACAACAGCTTCATTCTTGTGTTACATAGCACATTTTAACTGCTCTGGGAACTGAACATTTCCCTAATAATATACTTAATCCATTTTATGTTTAGATGATGGTAACTAACTAAGATGATTAAAAACTAACCTCCCTGTCTGATTTACATAAAAAAATATTTAAAGGATAACTGGTATTTTTAGCCTGGGGCTTATTTTCCCATGTTTTTGGGTATAAATGATTAATAAGGATAAAAATCTTTGGAATTGGTGCAGTTTTGATTAAGGACAGTGTACCCAGCCACTACCACCAGCCGCTGCAATGTAATCCAATTGACAGTTGTACATAGCAAAGTAAATTCAAATACAAATGTATTTATAAATGTATTCACCATGTCAAAAGCTCAAAGTGCTTTACATAAAAAATTAAGAAAACTGACACAAAGAAAAAAAAAACACAAACTAACAGATGGAGACAGTGGTATTCCAGCAGCTCCTGTGTTCAGCTCAGTAAAATTACAGTTTTTATCAGTGGTACATAGTGATTGTCCATTGTATTACATTGCAGTAGCTGTTGGCAGTGGCCAGGTACACTGTTCTTGATCAATATTGCACCAATTCCAAAGATTTTTGTCTCTATTAATCATTTACACAGATCTCAGCCAGGTATAAATGACAACTGTATAGGGTGACCACATTTTAAGAAAACCTTTGTCCAACAAGTTGACAGGTAATCTAACTTCACCTATGGAACAAAGTTAAAATAAGTGGAAGAAGACTTTTCATATTGACAGTACAGGCAGAATGAAAACACTCATCAAATGCAAAGATGACCATGATGACCAGATGTCATTATCCAGATAGTGAATCCAGATGCAGATTTATGGTGACACCAGTAAGTAACGGTTACTTCTCTGAAGTAATGGTTCTGTAGAGTGTGTTAGCTTGAAACATGCACACTTTCAAGATTATGTTTTCAATGGTCATCACTCATGGATATCAATTTTCCCCCAAATTATGGAAAGGTTTAATACAAAGCAAACCTAACTTCCCTTGGTACTTAAACAGTGAACAGACAGTAAAGTTCTTATGCTCAGCCTTCATTTATTTAGCTGGTTCTCTGCCTGTGTTCTGCTCTGCTCTGTCAGCTGATGAGGTGTTCTGTGACATGGTCAAGTCCAACCGTCTCTGCGAAAAGAAGCTTTACCGTCAGTTCTGCTGCCGTACCTGTCTGATGAACGGATGAGGCGCCAATAACTTCCTTCTCCCTTACTGTCAATCAGTGTTACAAAAAACTGTAATGACTGAAGTGTTATCATCTGAATATCTAAGTTACTTACAGTCATTTATAAAGAACTAAAATTACCTTTAATTTGTGTTATTCAACAAACTGTAAAAGGGCATTAAACTGATATGTCACTTGAGAATGAAGCTCTTCAGTTGTTTTTCTGCAGGTTGCTGGAGGCAGGTGTGAAGATATCTTTAAAAATGGCACATTTATAAATTACAGTATATGGAATGTGTACAAATACTCAAATGTGCACTGTACTGAGAATGTGAAAAATTGCATTTTAATGAATGATGTAGTGTTTAAAACCACCATTCATACTTATCATTAAACAAAAGCTGATTTTATTCATCAGGAGAGACTCAGTTGAAGGAGACACTCAGAACATAATCACATTAGTTTTATTTACCATAGTGTGCCTAACAGAGGAAGCTGAAAATAATATGAAAGGAGTCTTTGACAATTAGACCCATTGTGACATCATCATTTACAGGGGTAGTCCTTCCACAAGCAATACAGCAATATCCCTCAATGGAGTCTAGACTGGTCCACTGGTGGTGGTGGAGAGGAGGTGATGATGAATGGATGTGATGTGCAGCAGGATTCTGATGAGCTGAACTGGAGGACTCTGGATCTGATAAACACCAGCAGTCAACAGGGTGGAGGACGACTGAAAGAGCATCAGTTTTTAAAAGTTTGATGACAGGAAAGGTAATTGACTTACAGGGATTGTGGCAGAATCTGATTGGTTTAAGAGAGAATACCACATACACGCAGAGAGAGAGAGATAGAGAGAGAAAGTGTGTGAGTGAGAGAGAGAGAACAGAGTAAGCATGAAGATAGTTGTCCTGACTGAACTTTTACTCAGCTTCATTTCTGGTTTATCAATTAAGTAATTTTACTTTTTATTCCATTTCATGATCTTAGTTTACTGCTACGAACCAATGACAAGTTTCCCATCATTTGTTTTCAATTAGCTGGAAATATTTTAGCCATTGTATCATTTAGCAGCTAAAGAGTAAGATATTTTTCTCAGGAGTTTGTGAAAACAGCTAAAAGAGAGGACTCATCAGGTGACACCATTCCAAAAGAATGGGAATGTGGTTCTGTGTCTCCTGGGTGTGCAAACTGAAAAACTGCTCAAAAATGTCTCAAGGAACACAACAAAGAGCCCAAGGTGTTGACCTTACCTCCAAACTCCCCAGATCCCAGTCTGATCCAGCATCTGTTGGATGAACTGGAACAGGCCAGATCCATGGAGGTCCCATCCTGCAACCCACAGGATCCAAAGGATCCTCTGTTAATGTCCCAGTGCGACACACCACAGGACACCCTCAGAGATCCCATGTCCATGCCCCGATGGGTCAGATCTGTTTGGGTGGCATCTGGAGGACCTACAAAATATTAAGCAGTTCACACAGATGCTGAATCAGATTGGGATGTGGGGAGTTTGGAGGCCAAGTCAACACTTTGGGCTCTTTGTCATGTTCCTTGAGACATTTCTGAGCAGTTTTTGTGGTGTGGTGGGAGCACTGACTTGCCGTGTTGTGGCCATGGGGGGTTGTGCTTAGTCTACAATAATGTTTAGGTGGGTGGTACATGTCAAAGTAACATCCAGATGAATGTCAGGACCCATGGTTTCCCAGCAGAACATTGCATTGTAAAGAGATGTTGTGGCTGATCAGTATACTTTCATCCCAAACAAAGCTGGCACTGAATGCACTGACAAACAACCTTGTTTAGGATGGATGGATGTTTAGTTTTGATTGATGAAGAGTGAAAGCACAAATCCTGGCTGGCTGTCAGTTGCACATATTACAGCCTTCAAATACCCATATGGTTTGAAGTATTTTGTATGGAAAAACAACAGCTGTAAACTGGTGAGTGACCCGAGGTTTAAGTTCTTCAGATGAACCAGCAGGAATGTGTTTTCTTCAACATCTTCTTTGTAAATAACTTGAAACATGCTCATCTAAAACAGAGCTTGTCTCTGTGTGTTGATGTTGTTTCTGGTAATGATGAACATGCTCTCATTATGAAACAGATGAGTTTGTTCTGTTTAATATCAGACCCCCCTGTTGCTGTCAACTGCTCAGCTGATGGCAGGACACCAGTTAATCTCATACTAAACACTTCTGTCTGGGGCAGTCCATTCAATAAGCAAACATGGACAACTGATGCCATTAACAGAAGATTAAAGATGTACTTTGGCCTGTTAGTTTACTGCAGTTTAACAGATGTTTGGTTCGACTGCTTATACTTTTAATGTCTGAGCTGTAAACGTGTTCCAAAATATCCTGCAGTGTGCCTTTATCTACTACACATGTGTACTATTGGTTTCTGGTTTTTGCAAGAAACTGAGATATCCCTAAAAACAGACTGAACTGTTAAAGGACTAATTAACCAAGAGAGAAATACTGCTATAACTTTTTAAGAGTTAACTTACATTTCTGACAATGTGTGACCTCTTTTTGTTGAAGACAACTGTCTGAAAATGTTCATAATGACACAAATTCAATAGAATTGTGTTAAATATGAGAATCACACAAAGCTACAGTAACATCAGGGATGACAAAGATGCATTAGTACAGCAGACATACCGTTAACAGACCAAAGATAACAACATATAATAACATTACACCTCCAAGTTTCCTGTAAGTCATATTTCGACTTTCTTTTGAGAATTGTCGTAGTTATGCATTTGTTTTTTATGCAGAGGAAATTTTACATTACTCCAATTACTCATGCTGGTATTGAAATCTGCGTCATTAGTCAAACCTTTCAAGAAACACTACTGCCCTCTGCAGGCATGAGTCTATGTACATCTCTGCACATCACATTGTAGCCACTCTGGATCCTAGTTTGGTGTCTGTGATACACAGACAGGTGGCAATTACAAGAAAAATCTGAATAAATGAGAAACATCTTTATGTTGTTTTATTTCATTTGTGACTTATATGTACAACAACACTAAATCAAATAACTTTACTGCAGTGTATGACCATTTGGAACTGGAAAAAATAACCTCCCTTAAGTCATTGTAGCTCCTAATAGATATACACTACAACACAAATGAGCAGTGGCCTGCACTGCAGACTCTAGCTTATTCAGCTCGACTTTGTTTATTTAACATTTGGTTGACTTTCTAGTCTTTGGTACAATCCTTGGTTTTGACCAATAAACAATATGGTTGCATCCCTTGTCATTCCTTCCAAACAATGACGCACTGACTTTTGTAAACACTACTCCTTGCATTGTTACAAATGATTACATCGTGACGTTGAGTGACTATCACTTTTTTTCTGGCCCTCCTATTGGAAATCAGTTTAGGTTCCAAATCCTGGATGAACCAGAGGGAGCCCCAGACAGCTCAGTAGAGGCACAGAGCAGCAAGTTACAGAGTTAATATCAAGACCAGAACGGTTCCTTTGGGAGGAGAAAAACACACCGAATACACTGAGGAAACATTTTAAATCAAAAACTCAGTTGAGAGTCATGTAGCCCAGTAGAATGTTGACTAATGTTTATCTTATCCATACATACGGTACATTAGCAGTGGTAGGCTTTTAGTTCACTTAACTTTACATAATTAAAACATTTCTAGCATAAAAGCACATTATAGGGAATTAATTAAAAACACATTAGCTGTTGGACCTTTTGTCTTCAATGTGTATTTTGACAACATACAATGATTTCCACATTTATTTATGTCAGTTTTGTCTGAGCATCCTGCTTCATTTTAACTAGAAACAAGGGTTATATGGAGTCAGTGTTTTATCTCTGATATTAACACTTCTACATCATATACCTTATTGCTCATTATATGCACCTTAAAGACATCGCCTTCAGCAACAGACTGCTGCATCCGCGGTGCAAGAAGGAGCGCTACTGCAGGTCGTTCATTCCAACAGCCATCAGGCTGTACAACACCAGACTGACCCAACAATAAACCTGCACTCTGGACTCCACGTCTGGTCACTTTTCTTTGGACATACTTTCATCTACCTCACTGCTTATAACCAATTTTCTGTAATACAAACTGCACATTTATGTTTATTACAGAGTTTTTATGCTGCTTTGTGCACTTTCATTTTTTTATCCTTCTGTGCCTCTTTTATATTTTTTATCTTTTGTCTATTCTTCAATCTTGTTTTGTTCTCGCTGCTGTAATGAGTGAATAAATAAAGTCTATCTTATCTTATCTTACTGAAATATCCAGTTTGAAATCTTAAATTTTTTCCCTGTTATATACTCTGACTAAATAAACAACAGTCAGCTTTAGGAAAAAAAGATGTCTGTTTATACAAGTGGTTTTGCTTCCACTCTAATCATATCCTCTCTCACACGTGATAAATGTGAAGCAAGACTGAATTTATTATAACAGTGCATCAATAGTAACAGCTCAAATGTACTTTACTGGTTCAATACTTGCCTATACAATAACCATGATTTCTGGTCTGTTAATCTACAATCAAAATTAAGTCAAAATAAATTAATTCAAAATAAACATCAGCAAAAAAGGTATCATAGTATTTGTGTGTTAAATATCCCGAGTCCTGTTGTGTCTGTTGTGATGATACAGCAAAGCTAGTGCTGTGTTGTAGTTGTGTATTGGGTGAAGATTTTTAAGAGTTTCTACACTCAAGCTGTGGAGTCTGGAGTGGTAAAGGCACATCTACGTTTACATTCAGTCACCCTGCTGACTTGTGTGCCTTCAGTCACTTACTGATGGCAGTATCTGCTGGTAAAGCTCAGTTATGTTGAGTTCCTGAAAGGCTGCATTCAGCTCTGGGAATGACTGGTACTCCTTCACTACAAAACTCTGGAGACTGACAGAAAGAAGGAGACACAGCTATGGTTATATTGCCATAGAAGTCCTGACCTTATTCCATTTCTCTGCTACAGTGAATTCAGAAAGTATTCAGACCCTCTTCAATTTTTTCATGTTTTGTTAAATTGCAGTCTCATGTTCAAGTGAATTTTTTTCCCCCTTGTCAATGCCATATAATCACAGAGCGAAACCAAGATTTGAGATTTCTAATTTTAATTTTTGCAAATTTGTTAAAAATGAAAAATGTAAATATAATGACACAAATGTAGCTCAGGTTCCTCCTATTTCTCTGGATCGACTTTCAGATGTTTCTACACCTTGATTGGAGTGCACCTGTGGTTTATTAAACTGACTGGACATGATTTGGAAAGGCACACATCTGTCTATATAAGGTCTCAGAGCTGACAATGATATCAGAGCGAAAATTAAGTCATGAGGTTGAAGAACTGTCTGCAGAGCTCAGAGACAGGATTGTGTCGAGGCACAGATCTAGGGAAGGCTTCAAAAAAAATTCTGCTGCATTGAAGGTTCTCAAGAACACAGTAGGCTCCATAATTCTTACATGGAAGAAGTTTGGACCAAGTAGAACTCTTTTTAGAGTTGGCTGCCCAGCCAAACTGAGCAATCAGGGGAGAGAACCTGATGGTCACTCTGGCTGAGCTCCAGAGATCCAGAGAAAATTTGCAACAACTAAATTTCTGTTTTCGCTTTGCCATTAAGGGATATTGAGTGTAGATTGTTGAGGGAAAAAATATATATATATTTTTGACTTAGCATGAGGCTGCAACTTAATGAAATGTAAAAAGTGAAGTGGTCTGAATACACTCTTAATGCTCTGTACGTCAGAACCATGTGATCCATACCTATGTCCACAGGAGGAAGACAAAGGGGTTTCAGCAAGAACCTTCATCATCCTTTCTTTGCATTTCTTGCCTGAAGAATCCACATCCACCCTTACTGTCTTCAACAGGTGACAAAACTCCTGAAGAGATAATGACTACAGTCAGAACAGTCAGTACACACTGCAAAGGGAGATGCAGTGTATGTATCAACTACTAATGAAGAAATAAGCCCCCCCCCAACACACACACACAGACTGTCTCAGACTATAATCCCTCCACCCCCCACTACACATTACATTAACATACATCTGGACAATAACTGCCACCTTCAAACATTTGCACGCTACACTTTACATTTTAATTATGTATATTTATGCTCCTTGTGTATATATTTATGTTCCCTGTAAATATAGTTCTTGCTTTTTGCTCTTTTCTTTTACTATAACTGTCCTTTAGCACCAATATATCAAGACAAATTCCTTGTATGTGCAAACTTACTTGGCAATAAAGTCTGATTCTGATTCTGATAATCTGCAAATTTATCTGTTATGAAAATGGTGATAATGGCACTTCTGTTTTACACCACTGCTGGATTACATCAAAGCACACAGAGGGAAGAGGATGTTGTTCCTCTAGTTTATAGGAAACCTGTTCATTCTGGTGTGAGCCAGAGGCTACCTTAATCATAGTCTCATTTGTCTCCAGGATGAAATCATCTTGGTGTCATAATAATGCAGTGAAGATGTATTTATCTATAAGTGATACACATTACTTTTTTAATACACCGTTGGCTTAGTACCTTGATGTCAGGTCTCGCTCCCTGCAGAATAACCAGAATACTTCGTCCCAGCAATAACCTCACAGTCAGCTGCAGCTGCTGGGTCCAGCGCTCCAGCAGTCCGATGTAACGATTTCTAGATCTGATGTGGTCCAACAACAGCACTGCAGTCCACCTCTCCTCTCTCTCTGTCTCTTTCACCTCCTCCTCACCTCCTCTGAACTCCTCTGTCACCTCCACATACTGCCATTGTTACACAGCACACACTGGGTATGTCATTTTACTGTCCTTTTACATGTTACCAGCAAAAAAGCTAGATGATACAGACAGTAAGTTTAGCTGTTTACCTGTAACCACTCTACTAGCTGATGAACCATTGGTTCTGGTGGTAAGGCTGCAGCTTGATCCAGCAGCTTCTGTCTGATGTTGTGACACTGAGTCCTAGAAAGACCAGTGGAAGAGACAGAGATGTCGGGGGGGCAGGAAGGATACCTGGGGGGCAGATGGAACAACAGACTCAAGTTCCGCCCTCTCTCCCCTCCAACAGTGCTGTTGATTTGAACCAGGAGCCCATCTTGAGCTACAAGGCAAACACAGTGAGGTTACAGCACCAACTACTTATTCTGTTATATCCCAGATTATGAATGACAAGTCAGAGTGACAAATCAATTTGTAGTTCAAATGCTGACTACGTCAGACGGGAATAATGTCATCACTGAAAGGTTCCCATATACTATGAAGCAGGATTAGAGGTTAGCGAGGAAACTTCAGGTGTAACTCTGGGTTTTCAGTCTTGGTTCACTTCTTATCGCAGTAAATCACCATGGTAACTGATGCTGAATGACTAACCTGCTCCGGGGCAGGTTAACTTCAGAGGATAAGATCAAAACCTGTCAACAGCCCAGCTACTGACCAATCAGATCACTGGAAAACTAAAGTCATCTTTCCTACAGGATCCCAACGTAGACAAATGAGTTTACAAATAAAGTGACAAATAATAAAAATCAATCGATATTTTTATAGCTCAGTGGAATCCTTTTACTGTTCCAGTCTTTACATTATGTCCACAACAGAGCTTCTAACAAACAGAGAGAGTTTATCAAACTAAATGATCACATACTGACTGTTCTATCTTCATTTTGATAGAACAAAGATGCTTTTATCCTCACACTGCTGAATATTTCCCACGATTATAAATGAACATTTCACTCAGATGGAGCTCAGACATGAACTCTCTCCTCTCCTCTGCTTTGGCAGCAGAAACAGTCTGACATTACTGTCACTTTTTTTTTATCTGCATCACATATTCAGAGTAACTCAGTAAATCACCATCAGACTGAAGAGTAAAAACGCTCTCTCAGTTGGTAAAAATCACTTGTACTTATTTATAATACATCTTCAGTCTGACTTTGATAACTGGAAATTACTCCTAGTGTTTCGATTCTAGTCATGTGATCATATTGTTCACATTTCACCTTGTTAAATGTCATATATGAACGTCGCTAGAACCGAAACGACATGCAGCTATCAGCGTTACATCTCATATAATATTAAGTACCTTACTCATGGTTCTATGGTTCAACAACTCCGCCTCTTTCACATGAACGCGCTCGGGAAATACTGGGTTGACTCGTACGACTGCCAGAAAACGATAAGATATCCTGTGTATGTTGAACATGCTTCGTAGTGCAGGCCTCTGGTCACTGTGTTGTAACTTGTGTTATGTGGCAGCGACAGAAGAAGTTAGCTAACTTACCAGACTGCTGGATGAGCTCGAACTCTCCTTCTCCGCAGTAAATGGACGATAAAACTGAAACTTCCTCTAAAGCGGCTTCAGACATTATTTATGGATCAACACCTAACAACTTTAAACAAGCGACATGTCATCAAACTATATTCACATGATGTTGTTGCACTTGTCCGCATCTCCGTCGTCCGGGTAGTTTCGCATATCGAGATTATCAGTTCCGCGCTACAATTTCCTCCCTGTGGAGCGCACTGGAAATATTACTACCACCACCACTACTACCACTGGTAATAATAATAGTAATGTTGTTTTCAATATTTGGACACACTGGTCAACATCTGGGAAGTTTTCCCATTTCACAGCTCCATGACTTGGATGACTCAGAACATACACAAAGTCAACAGTGACTGGTATACCATATTTGAAATTTATTCACAGAAATAGAGTCCAATCAAAATATTTCCTCTAAATAATCACCATGTCATTTACAAACCACCCTAAAACAGCAGAAAAATAGTGTGAATTCCATCTTAAAAGTGCACAATCAATTTGATAGCAAAAATATTTGACACAAGCTTACGTGGTACTAGATAGCAGCACCTAGGCCTGCTGTAAGCCACTCACTGTTCCTATACAAATCATCCAGAATCAACCAGTTTCCATCAAATCATCTGACCCTTACACACTGAAATAAGTAAAAAGTATCAGTTTAAATAATTACCTCTACCAGTTTTCCCATAGAGCTACAGAGAATGGTCTCTGGTACTTAGTCTGTTCCCTCTCCTCATGTTTTTTACTTAAAGAATTGAAACAGAGGATATTACAAATGTAAAAACTAAAGGACATAAATTGCTTTTTTATTTTTCTTTCTTTTTTTGCAAAGAGTTACAGAGGTGTTGTGGGTTTAAAAACCTACCAGCTTCATTGGAAAAGTTGTTGTGTGAAAATGAAATACTGTACAAAGCAATCAGGCTGGAAAAATATAGGTAGACTGTGATGTTGGGTGAGTAGTACTATTCTGCATTATTGTAGGCAAAAGCAACTCTTACAATGACTACTACACTGTGCATCTCCATACGTAGATAAATGTGACACAGGTAACCATCTCAGCTCAAGTGGCAATAATGTCACTGGAGAACACTGCTTTCACGTGACAAAAAAGGAACTTGCATTCATGTTAGAATTTTCAGACTGATCTTTAAAATATTGCCATTAACAGTGACAGACAACAGGAAGAAAACGATAGTTCTAAAACTGTTGAGTCTCTTCCTCCTCCTCACTCAGTTGTCAAACGAGTAAAGGCATGATACTGAACGACATCATGACCAACAGTTACTGTAGGTGCTTACTCTGTTTTCTGTCAGCAGGTTAAAGCTCCACAGTTTGTTCTGTAGCCTTGTTATTTAGTATTTTACACTGACATCTTTCAGTTTCTGTTGTCAGACAACTGTATGACAGTGATTTGAAGGGGGTTGCCACACACCTTCTAACTCAGACTAACAGTAGTTTCTAGGCTGCTGCATTGAGTTCCTCAGTCAGATCACTATATTATACTATTATACTACAGAATGATCTCAGCATGATCCAACACATAAAAACTTTTTACATTGACAGTTGAGTGGGCAATGCTAACATGAATCTACAGTTCTAGAGAGATTCACCCAGATACCTGGGTCAGTGTGCAATTCAGATGTGTTCACAGTACAGTGATGGTCACCTGACCACCTACAATAGTTAGTTAGCTAACAGAGTGACTCTCTGTAAACACACAATCAACAGCAGGAATAAAGTGAAAATGTCATTGTCACCACATCTACACAGTTGTGAGGTGAAAGGATTTATACAATGTTAGATTAATGCAACAACTCTGATACTGTGTTTTGTTAGAAATAGTCCTTTTTCACAGCAGATATTTGACTAGTCATAACTAGAAGCACAGGTGAAACTCATGAAATTAATAACTGCTTTGCTCTATTTAAAAGTCAAGGGCAAGACTAAATGGCATGCAGCCATTGTTAAAGTACTTTTCATGCAATGACATCACTCTGAATTTGCTACATCTCTGATTTCTTAATTCAAATGTATAGTCATGATATAAACTTAGGGTATTGTTGCATTAACCAAGACATCCCTGTTTCTGTGTCGAGGAACATTAAAGATATTATTAAAAAACAAAACAAAGCTTTTGAGTGTGAACATATATAGTTATTAAACCAGTTCTTCCTCCCACTTTGCAACATTTAAATTCTACGAGGGTCTTCAAATTCTGAAAAATGTATACGTATTAATGAGGACATAGACTAGTGACTGTCTTGATTATACCTGAACCTGAGATGGCCCTGTCCATTGAAAGAAAAAAAATAGGAGGAGTGGTTCACATGAATTTGCTTCAAGATGGTGTAGCCTTTGTTACTTTACCTTTCTCTCAGTCAGGAAAACCTGCTTCGCTCATGAGCCAATATGTCTGCCTTTTGATCAAAGTACAACAACATTAAAACCTGAGACACAAGCTAACATGATGAAACTATAGTACATTCAAGTCAGTAACTAGTGGAGTTTTGATTGACTGAAGTAAGATGCAGCATTTGTTGTTGTTGTTGGACTTTTTTCAGGTCTTTCCATATCCTCACAGGACTAATCCAAATTTTCCTCATACCCAAGACCTGGAGAACTTTAAGGTGGATTCCACCCAAAACTGATGAAGTCCATAAAGAATAGATCCGAGACCTGGTTTAGGTAGGATCAGGTCCTCAGGTCTGTTTGAAAACATCTACACCTACGTCCATGTTCATAAACACCATCATCTGCTGACAGCCACTGCTGCACAAGAGCTGAGAACCTCGGGGGCTGGAGGGAGTACTGCAGCAGCTCCCATAATGTCATGGAAGGTATTGGATAGTTGCTGGTGAAGGATGACAATGAGGCGTGGTGGACAGCTGGCTGTAAATGCACTTTTTTGTTCTTGGAAACCTGAGAAGTGAGGAGGTTTTCCTGCCTCTAGTTACAGTACTTGACCTCCTCTGATTAATGAGATGGAGGTTGAGGAGTGGTTGTAATTAATGTCCAGAAATTGTCTTTATTAACAAGCTGCATTTATCCAGGAAATGGGACTGCAGCCCTGGCTGGAAGGTTGTGAGGTCTTGTGGTCTCAGCGTGTCTTCCTGTAGTAAACAATGGTTGCTACCAATACTACGGATGCTACTACGGCTACTGTCCTCCACCGAGAAAAGCCACGGATCACCCCCTCCTAGGAAAATCAAGAGAGCAAAACAAAGAACTTTGGATCCTGCTGACCAGTCTGTACATTAGTCCATAAAGCCAACATTTCAAATGAATTTAGCACAACTGATTTCTTTATGAATGATGCATCACTCACCCAGCCTCCCTGCTGTACAAGCCAGGAGTAGAGCTGCTCCCTGATGACCTGGAGAACCCAGCTGATGACCATTCTGATGTTCTCTAAATGATTGGTCGTCAGTGCCTTTAAAACAAAAAACAATCAAAAGCCAGTCAGAACAGCCACGAAGTTGTCAGCTACTAAAACCAGATTTCTGTGTATAATGTAACAGCCAGCAGATGTACTGAATTCACTTCATTCATTAGATTTTTGTTTATGCACAATAGTACATTTACATTGTGAAAATTGATTCAAGTAATAAAGAAAATAGCTGCTACATTTGCTATCTGGAGGCACAACAGCCCATCAACTGTAATGTGAATAATTACACTACATGTGCACCTGCAACAGTCTCCAGGACTGTGTTGTCTAGAGATGGCAGATGCTCTGACTATCTCATATTGTTGCATCTATGAGAGGGACAGACTGAACAAAGACTCACTCATCTGCACTCGTGGTTTGTTTCTGCTGACAAGATGTTATTCCTGTTATGTGAAGTGGATTCTATTTTGTTCAGTCTGTCCCTAACTGCTGGGTAGCTGATGCTAGCTAGCAGCCATTTCCAGATATCAGACGGAAATCTTGCAGTGGTGGAATGTAACTGGGTACATTTATTCAAGTACTATACCTTAGTACAGTTTAGAGGTACTTGTACTTTATTTGAGTATTTAATTTTTAGACATTTTTTTTTAGTTAAACAACATTACTGAAATATCACGCTTTTTACTTCGCAATGTTATACTTAGTAACTGTGAATTCAGGACTTTCACTAGTAATGGAGTAGTTTTGTAGTAAGGTATTTCTACTTTACCTATGGGAAAGATCTCAATATTTCCTCAACATTTGTGTCTTGTTAAGAGGCACACACAGCAGCAGATGAATTAGTGAGCAGACTCTTCTGCTCTGTCTCTGCTGATACTGCTGTGAAATACTGAACTGGATGTCTGTGCTCTATGTATCTCAAAACTCAGGTACTAACATTCCATAGCTGTAGATTACATGTGTTTTTTGAACATGCATAAAAATGAATGCCTTGCAGAAAGTGTGAACAAAGGCCCATGATGACCTACAACAGTTTAATTTCAGCCATATAGCCCAGCCCCGAGTGGCATATCTGGTGAGATATGTTACCGGGGAAAAAAATCTTAAATGGTGAAAGACTGCAGGATTAAACTCCTAATGTTCATGTGAGGTGGGAAAGCACTGTAACATGCATTCTGCTCATGAGGCACATGGTCTAAATTGTGACACAGTTCAGCTTATGAAAATATGCACAGCAGATCACCACTCCAACCCATATAGGAAACCAGTGTGTAACCTCCAGCATCTTAATCAAAAAGGGTAACCAACTTTAAAGATCTAGAACAGTTTAAGTCTGTTTCAGTGTGTTACCTTGTGTATGAGTCTGTAGGCCAGATGAAAGAGAGCCACCACTCGACCCCAGTTAATGCCATCCGCAAAGATACTCCTGGCCACCTTCATGAAGATGTCCTGTGCACAGTTCCCCTGAACCTGGTTGATCAGCCTGACAGGAGGAAACGGACAGATTAAAATGATTTGATTTGTCAGATATGTATTGTCTGTATTGTCAGATATCTCTAACATTTGCATCACATGTAATGTTCACAGCAGATATGTGCTGGCACACTGGTTTTACTGTATACCATGGTGAAACACAGATACAGCACAACAATGCCAATCCTTTCTATTTGTATCACTGCCATAACTACCACTGGGCAACATGAACACAGCGTCCATCAAAGTTGCAATAAAATCCAAGGCAAACATGGAGTGAAATCTCTTGACTGTATCTCAGCTCAAACAGTAAAGCTGATGATGTTACAGCTGACCAAAATATATAAGGACACAATATCTGCAGAATGAAAATATGACAGTGGCACATCCCTAGTTCATTGTCTTAATGCAAATGAATGAGTGTGTCTTTCCTCTCCTGCTGAGTGAATATGGGCAGACTGGTTGATGGAGATAAACAGCTGGTGGAGCGGATTCTTCAGTCGCTGCCATTAAACCACCACAGAAGAAGATGAGGTCATTAAATGAGCTCCAGTCAAAGCACAGACAGTGAGGAAGGTTCCTGTCTCCTCATCACTCCACACAGATCTGATGGTTTCCTCTCCTCATGGTTCACGTATTTATTCACTAACTGTTTCACATAGCTTTTGATCCACATAACTACTGTTACGATTCACGCAACACCAAACTGTTTTGTGCAATATTTCTACTTTTTTAGTTTTTCAATTGTCTCCACTCAGGTTTGTAATGTGCAAATTGAAAATGTGCATAACTCAGGGTAAATTGAAAAAAATAGCTATCTGAGTGAGTCTGAGTGAAGAAACTGTGGATTGACATTCATTCCAATGAAATCTTGGATATCCAAGCGCAAACCGATAAATGAACAGATGTTTTGACTGAACCAGCTGTGTTTTGGCATGATGAACATCTTACTGTTGGAGCTCAGCATTCCTGTTCATCTCATCTGCAATCTTGAGCAGCTGTTCCACTACTTCTTTGACTTGTGGATCCTGTTGTTCGTTTGGTCTTCCTCCCAGATCCTCAGAGCAGACTTGTCGACCAGGGTCCTCTGTGCTTATACGCTCAATCACATACCTGCAGCAGAAAAAACTGCTTGACTAAGAGAATACCACAGATACTTCTTTTGAGCATGACTACAATCTCACAAAGATCTGGTACGTTTTCCTCTCCATGTTAGTTAATAAAACTGTTCCGTGTGCTGGATAACAGTGCTTTTTGAAGATAATGTCACATACATTTTGACTGTTTGATATTAAAATAGTTGAAGGATAAGACTAGATTTTTCTTATTGTCAAAATACTGCATAAAAAGAGAATGTGTTCGTCCTCTCTCAATACTAAACCTTCCATGGCTCTCAGCTCCAAGCCATTTATTCTTTACTCTTCCTGGAGACAAATTAGGTAAATGTATACAACCGAGAATCAAATTTTAATGAGAAGATGAATAGATGCTTATTTGAAAATGTTCACTGACTTATCAAACTATAATAAATAATTTGGTCCAAGTATAAAACATCTGATTAATTAACCATTTTTTGTTAGTTTAAGTGAAAAATACATGATGGGGTACAAAATCCATAGTCCTTGTTCTGTCCAAAATCCATTTTAAAGGTCAGTTAATATAAGGTTTCAGTGGTCTGAGTTGGAGAAATCAAGGAGATAACTTCTAAAGTTCCAGTCTTTTTAATACTGCTTTGGGTTACAATTCCTTTGTAGCAAGGAAACTACGCCTGTGGACGCACAAAGCTGGAATTTCATACTAAAAAGACTGTATCGTTCAAAAAAACCCACTGAAAGCAACATTATATTACTATTTTACCTTAAAATAACAGCTTCAAAATCATTTTGATGGTACACTGACATGTAATAGGGAGAATGGCGGCTCTGTCAGTCCCACTATGCGCCCCAAATCCCTGTTCTTACACTATGTAAGTTGGGTTGAGCAAGTACAATCTCCTGTAAGAAAAGCGCAACACCTTACAGCACTACGTCACATGCAGAAGATGCTAGCCTCTTTCTTTCATTTATCAACCCCCTCGATGAATTTTGTGTTTCTTGTCTGAGCGGTTGCTAGGCTACACTGCTTCCAGTGCCCTTAACCACTCTGACTCGGAGCCAACCCGAATTTAAAGCACCACCGTCCTGTAGTTACCACTTGTGGCAGCAGCTGCTGCTGTTTCTGCTGCTCAGGTAAGGTTACACAACATTTCTTTAAGTTGTGTAATTGAAACTGCTAGAGGCTCATATTAACTTTAGCTGTACTTTGGAACACAGTTTTACACAGCACATGGACTGTGGATTTTGTCCCTATTCATTTATACTGATTTCTTTTGGAAGGGATCTTTTTGCAGTCAGTATAGACAGGAAGAATGACAGCAACCAATAACCAATAACCCTTCTCATACTGACATTATTGTTTTAAGAAAAATGCAAACCTACCTAAGAAAACAGACACCAGGACACCTTAAACTGTCCTGGTTTCATTCTTTGCACAAACCATGTGTGTTGTATTTTTTTCTGTCCACTCTACTGTGTAAATTTGTGTATTATTTGTGTAAATTTTGTATTTTATTGTATATACATTATTTTCTATAGTGCACCGTTTGTTACATGGAGCACCCACAATTTCGTTGTACTTTACTGTACAGTGACAATAAAAGCCTATTCTATTCTATTCTATTCTACTAGCATACTTGAGAGACTGGAGGCATACACACTGAAAACAGTGCCACAATACATGTAACTGGTGCTCCAAACATGTGAAATTTAGTGACTCAGTTGCAGAATTAGTAAGTAGGGAGCTGTATGATGGCATATGAGACCGGGGAACCCTCTGGGTAACAAACATGATGCTAAGTAGTAACTTTTGCATAGTCCCCTTCTTATTCAGGAGCTTTTTGCAAAAACCTGGTGATTGGTATTTGCCCAAAAACAGATTCAAACATCAGAGTAAGAAAGTAGGTGGGTGAGGAACAATATATCACAAAGCATATCACAAAAGAACTACACCACCTCTATAGCAGTCATTCTTATGCATGTTCAAAAAATATGTTATTCCATACAGCTATAGACAGTCCATACCAGTTCCAGTTTCTCCACAGACAGAACAGAAAAGTCTGTTCACTAATTAATCTGCTGCTGTCAGTCTAATATCTGCAGACAGCTGGTAGCTAGCACCAGCTGCCCAGAGGTAGAGACAGAATGAACACAGTAGAACCCACACATTGCTCACTCCTACCAGAGATAACCATTATAAGGTTGGGGTAAGGTTAGGTTCATGTTTGAGAGGTATACTGACACAACACCATAAACTACAGCAACTGCTCAAGACAGCTAATGTAGCAGCCATCAGCTTTTTGTTTGTTCTAATGACAATGTGAAAATGTTTCACTGTGTTCTGAAAGAAAAGTTTGAATTTATCACATTAATTAATCAAATTTGGTATCTCTCAGCCCCAGATATTTTAAAAGTCTGAAAGGCCTGTGTTATATTACAGAATGAGAGGGTGAAAATGCAAGAGTATGGTCCTTTAACAAGTTGTTATAGTGAGAATTACCCTCTGAGGACCACTGCTCCTTGCTCCAGGATGGGATCATCGAATACATCTGGAACAGTCAAAAGACAGACATCACAATTGATAGACACAATTATTTCAGACATTGACACTGTGCTGTTTGTTTACCCTTCCAGGCTATGTAAAGGAAAGATGTGTCACATTCCTATTACATTGAAAATCTTCTTTACATTCAGAGGTGAAACAGCACAACAGTTTACTGCTGCCACCGTTACAAAGACATGGAAGTTGTTATCACACCATACCAACTTGCCATGTTACCATTGGAATAGTGCCTTTCCATAACAAGAGAAGTATGTTGATTTTGTGTGATAACAAAAATGTTTTTGACAATATCAGAAGATAAAGCGATACATCATTGTAACATAAAATTGTATTGTTCAAGTGTTGAGAAAAGAATATGGTCAAACAGAACATTTACTTATCATAACAACTAAACTGAGAACATATTTTGTCAAAGTGCAGAAAATTGAAGGAAAGGTTATGCTGAAGAAAAGTGCCTGTGTAGCTATTTTATTTTAAACTGTCTTCTTGAGCTGAGCACACCCTGCGTTCTGTCAGCTCAGGCATGGAGAGGAGGTGTGCAGCATTCCCTACAATTCAGTTCGCAAAACAGCAACATTGGTCAGTACAAGTGTACCAGTCATGACGATATAATGGAAACTGTCAGATATCACAGTGTACACTGGAAGAGGTTGTTTGTTTTCACTTTCACTTTGGCTGCGAACGCCACCTCCATCAACACTGAGTTACCATGGCAAACAGCTGTGTAGGACAGAGAAAAGCAGGGCCCAGAACATCACAAGTTTCACTTGTAGTTTGACAGTGGTGGCATTATTTTGCAGGTAAAAGTATGCAACAATGTCTTGGTTGCCAATGCTGACGAAACTGTGATAGTGTGATATTCAAGTGGACAAACAGAGGTCTGGTTTGTTATTTTTTTAAATCCAGCTTTAGTTGTGAGAGAAAGTTTATTTTCCAAGTAAGTGCAATTTCAATTTAAAGAAATAACCTGAATATCAATTCTTAAAGTCCAGAGATTGATCTTTGCACCTTTTGCAGTAATCTGTACCAAATGTTCAGTGTATGCAATGGTTACTTCTTCAAAGTGGGTCAGTTAGGGCTGATGATGTGTAAAATGTATTAATACAAAAAAGGGGAAAATTATGTAGACGGTAGCTGCTGCATGAGCCACCCTGAGTCACGAGTGTCACAAGAACTAGGGCTGAATGATTTTGGGAAAAAATCTAATTACTAATCCAGGATGAGAATCGAAAATGTATTTATTCTAACAATAAATGGTATAGAACATACACATAATGAACCCTAGAACAATTCTCACAGAACAAACAGTAGCACTACGTTCCCTTTCCTTCTTTGCAGTAACTTTACATTGGTCATACTGCTGCCTGAGGTGATTTTTCAAATGCTGATACACTGAGGGGGAATGACAGGAGACTGACAGGCACACAGAGAGCTGGTAGAGACAGACACAGCTGATTAAAACTCTTGTCCCGGTAGAAAATACAAATACAAACCTAACTTAATGATAGCTGGTTCATTCTACCATTTTCTGTTTTTCCCTTCTTTCTCTCTCTCTCATTCTCAGCTCAACCGGGTATTTTGCAACTTTATAATATCAGCAGCAATAATTTTCCCATGGCAAGCTGCTGCTACAAAATATGTATAGCGGACAAAGCTGGCATCTTGGTCACAGCTCAGCTATCTCTCTTACCAGCCTGTTGACACTGTCAGACACTTTTAACTCGTCATAACACTGGTAATTTCAGCTTTAGCTGTGTCGGTTCTCAGGACAGGCATACAGGTGGAACGTGACACTGGAGCGGAGAGCGTCGGAACGACTCACACTGTCTGCATCACACTGTCACTCTGTCCTCCATTTTCATCAAGTATCTAACTTCACAGTTGTTGTTTGGTCATTTCAAGATGTTGTTGTAGAGTTTACAGCCTGTCACTCTGTTGCTGCTGCAGTGCTCTGTGTGTGAACTGTGAGACAGCTAAAAAAAGTTAAACAATGCATCCACTGACATTCTGTTGTAAAAATAATCGCAGTCTTTGTGATCTGCAAATCACATTAATTAAAATCACAATTGTGATTCAATTTTGATAAATCGTTCAGCCCTAAAGTGAACTGTTGACCCCAGGCTCCAGTTGCTGTCTGTGTGAATCAGCTGCAGTTTACAGGACTGTGGTGCCTCAGGATGGTTCGGACTGATGGACTACAGCATCTATGAGAGAGAGACAGACTGAAAAAAGCCTCTGCACACTGATCTGAGCTCTGTGTTTGTAGAGGAGAGATTATCTCTGGTTATGAGATATGAGGCCATGGAAGTTGAGTGAACAGTGTTTCTGTATTGTCTGTACTCACAGTGATCATTATGGTGGATGTCTGTACTTAGTTGAAGCATCTGCTACTGACAGTCCATGCACAGCTGTATGGGACAGTTCTTCTTGAAAATATGCATAATAATGATATCATTATTAAAAGTGCAGATTTATATATTTATTATTTTATATGTTTATTTATTTTGATTGTTTATATTTTATTTTATTTTTTATGTCTATGTTATGTTTTCTTATTGTTTCATACTGTGTTACATTGTATTTTTTAATATTGTATCTTTTTAAAAGAATTCTTTGGCGACTGGGACAATGCACAATAATTCCAATGTGCTTGTACTTATATGTACCTGTGCAAATGGCAAATAAAGTCTCTAATCTAATTTTATCATTGTTGCTCATCTGTTTTGCACATGTAGACCTAAAAAATATACATGTATCATGTTTTACTTATAGGCAGTTAGCAATGTCACCTCATACCAAGATGGTTTTGGGTTCTGTTTTCCTTGGTTTGCCTGCATGGGTTCTCTGTGGGTACTCCAGCTTCCTTCCACAGTCCAAAGACATGCAGGTTAATTAACTCTAAGTTGCCTGTAACTGTGAATGGTTGTTTGTCTATGTATGTCGGCCCTGTGATAGACGTGTGAGCTGTTGAGGGGTGTGCCCCATCTCTTACCAAATGTCAGCCAAAGAAAAGAAATCCCTGAGTTTTGTAACCAGAAAATGTGTTTACAGTTTAGTCAATAAATACATATCGATCAAAATGTCTTTCAAAAAGATTCTCTTTCACTGCGTCCTCATGTGACATCTCCTCCCTTGAGATATCAGCATTAATCCTGTCATTGTGCCATCCTCATCCCTGCCCCATAATAAAGCTGCCATATCATTGTATGATAGTCACTTGGACTGACCTGTTGACTTTGTTCATGTATGAAAACAACTGTTCCAGTTGTGCATCAAATGAAGTCTGAAACGTCGTCCAACAACAACAACAACAACAAAAGAGGGGGGGGGGGGTCTGCCCTGCCTCTAGATAAAATCTACCCAGTTTATGACCCTGTTTATCACCAGCAACACTTAACTTCCCAGGGAGAGCAGACGCAAGGCCTTAACTGTACTTTATAATGCTCACTTGGAATCGACAGAAATCCAGTAAGCTTGTTTTAACATTTTGTCCCAGCACCACTGACTGACGGTAAATGTCAGAGTCTGCTCTGTAGGACGGCATTCTGTTGATATTCAAAGCTTTCTAATTAACCTCAGGATGAAAGTAACTCTACAAACATCGTCGGCTACCTGAACCTTGTCGGTTCACCTGTATCCCGTAGCGCCCAACTCCGTGGTTGGGGTTACGGCTAGGTTACAGTTAGGCGTAGCACAGGTAACTGGTTGGGGGTGGGGGTCAAGTTAAAGACCGGAAAAAAACGGCTGGTTGGGGTTTGGGTTAAGGTTAAGTTGGGGAGACACATACCGACATAGACTAAACATACCAGTCCCAGCATTCTTTATCAGAAAATGTAACGTGACCTGGACCTAACACTGGCGGAATTAGTTAGTTCTGCTTTAGTGAAAAAAAAAGCTGCTTCGTCCTACACCTGACATGGCTTCACATACCTTCCCCACCCACGGCGCCCTGAGGCTCCTGGTCTCCTTCTTTTGTCTCCTCTTGTCGGCTGTCAGCCATGTCTCCGAACTCTCTGTCAGCTCGGAGCAATGAATGAGGAATTAGACGCTTGGCACCAACATTTATCGTTAGCTCGACTCGTTAGCGGAGTAAAATCGGTATTCCGGACTTGTCTCTTTCGTGAAACTTTTCGCTTTCCACAGAAGAACAAGGAAGTAACACGGAAGCGCAGTGGCAACCGCCGCACCGCCCTCTCTGCCGGTTGGATGTAGTAATTGTAGTTTTCAAACATACCGGATGTCTCATATGGTCGCAAGGCGATGTAACGAAATTTTAAAATACTGGATCTGTGTCTCTTCGAGGTCCCGTAAACTGAACGAGGGTCCTGAGACTCACCACTCACAGATACAGCTATTATGGGAAAAGAGACCAAGATTTCTTGGAACAAGAGAATGAAATTGGTATGTATTGTATTGCAGTTTTAGAAACTGTAATAGTAAGTTCAAATTCAGTTGTTATTCAGACATAATGATTTTGACATCTCTTGGTTTTGGTGTGCCTTATTATCTGTTTATTATTATCTATGTCTATTCGTCCATGTCTGTAAAGGTGCAGTGGTGAGTCACGTGACACTGGCCGTTTCTAGGTGTGGGGTTGGGGAAGGCCAAGGCTAGGTGCCCTATTACTCTTTTTCACTACATTAATTTTGTTGTGTCATGACAACACACAGACAGCAAAATTTTTTCAAGCCTTCTGTAGCTTCAACGTGCATGTACATTAGGGCCCTTCTCTGACTGAACTAGGTGCAGTCCCTCTGTCACTGTGCACAAGGGTCACACAAAAGTCATTCATCAATATGTTTTATTGAAACTTTTATTGAATCTAATAGCTCAAAGTTAAATAAAAACATACAGTTCACAATATTTGTAATGCAAATAGTCAGGAACATCCAGAATCTCCATTTTGGCCCCAAAGGAATCCTGCAGGTTAGTGATAGCTGGAAACCCAAATGGGACCCCTAAAATGTTATGCGTGTTGCTAGTAAAGTCACTGTGGACTACACATGGAAGTTATGTAAATATTCATCCTAACTGTCCTCTGTTTGTACATCTCATTCTGGCATTGTACTATTTTCATCACCGTAAATTACGGAGACACCCCACACAGACCCATTTCATCTCTGTTGTGCAAACCTGTTTCACTTTCAGTTTACATTTGTCAGCCAGTAGGTCTGTTATAAACTGAGAGAATGGATATAATAGTTTATAGTTCTTCCCTTTCAGATTATTAACCTCCTTTACAGTCATCTGAAGCTGGCAGGTACAGCTTGTGTTCCTTCTGCAATGTGTCAGTGTGATGACTCACTTTGTCAAAGTGTGATTATATGTTCCAGATCCACTGGTCACTTTAAGAAAATCTTGCACAACCACCAGCAGCTGTTGAAAACTAAGCACACAAATATGCGTGCACTGCTCAGATGAACAGATCACCTGTATTCCAGACAGCTTTCATCCATTAACCTGCATGTCTTTGGACTGTGGGAGGAAGCTGGAGTACCTGGAGAGAACCCACACAGGCACAGAGAGAACATGCAAACTCCACACAGAACCACTGCCGCTAGAACCTCCTTGCTGTGAGGCAACCCTGCTGCACCACTGTGTTAACCCCAAACACCTTTATCCAGTAAAAATGACAAGGACATGTGAATACAGTGACTTCTTCTGAATGCACTGGACACACACAGGCCTCTTAGTGCCATAAAAAACAATCACAAGACAAGGAGTAACACACATGAGCAGAACATACATGGGGCCTGACTGATTTTTAACACAAAACATTTTGGAAACCAAAGTTGATAGGAGGTCTAAATAGCAGCCTGGAAAGCACCCCAGCAGGGAATGAAGCAGAGAATTAGTCCTCTAAAGGCTACACCTTTGTCTGGTCTGATCGTAATTCCTAGGAATAACTACAGACCACACAAGATGGCAATTTCTGTTGTTAGTAATAACTACTGTAACAGTATAAATTGTTATAGATAAGCTACCATTGCATGATAGGTGGAGGTCATCACAAGAGAGCCAACATAGCACTGACTTTTATGGATTATCTACCTTGAGTGATGTAAAACATCCATTTTGACTTCTTTCAGTTTACTTTTTAAGTAGAAGATGAAATCAGTGCTTTCAAAATCCCTGTCTTGGTGCATGAAGATTTAAATTAACAATGGTACTCTGGTACACAATTTTGTAGAAATTCCACCTGTGTTTTGGGCCATGTTAAAGCCACTTAATTGCAAAAGGCCAAGTGTCACAACCAGAGGGCATGTCACGGCCAGTCCAGCTCTGCCTGAGACCAACTTACCTCAGTGGAACGTGAACTTTTCATCTTATAACAATATAAGTTATCTTTTTATAAGGTACCAAATTATAACATAACTTTTCACGTTATAACAGTATTAATGTTATACTGTTATAACATGATAAGTTTGTGTCTTGTAAAAACCTGGCTTTGTTTCAATGGCATTAGCAAGCAGAATGACAGAAAAACAACCCAGGAAACATGCCTATGCAGGCCCACTGTGGGTAGTTGTGGGTTTACTGTGGGCAGGACAAAACCCACATTTATCCCATGTGGGGCCCTTTGCCCTCACAGGCCCCTATGTGATGCAACAGGTTGTGTGTCTTTTTTTAATTTGCTCTCAATTCCTCTGACGACACAACATGTAAAAGTGCAGACAAATCCTGTTTAAAGCACTGTAAAGGCAACATTAAAAATAATTTGCAACTGATGACATTTGTGCAATATAAGAGGCTTTTGTTGCTCAGACCAACAAAGATATGTCATTGAGCACGTTTACATGAACATGAATATCCCTATTAGATTGTGTTTGAAGGTCCCTGCTTGTGTGTTTGTGTATCTAATCATCATATCCCAATTTAAGAAACCTGAATGAGCCCTTATCCCAGTTTTGAGAAACCTGACTATTAGGGCTGAATGATACCCCTAACCATAACCCTGAACCCTGTTGGGACGCAGCACATTCAAGTTGATGGAGACTTTATGTTCTGTAGGTCAAAGATGAAGACTGCACCCTCCAGTATTTGCCTCTGTCTCTTTGAGAGGCTGGCTGTCAATCTGCATTCAGAGATATAAAGAAACCTACATCTATCACCTCCCTTCACTCAGACTATAATTAATAATGCATTAAGCCAGGCTGAAAAAGATAGTATAGACCAGGGGTCTGTAACTAACTTTGGCCTCATGACATTGTTTTTTGTTTTTTTTGTTTGTTTGTTTTTGGTCTGTCATTCACTCTAAATATAGATAAAAGTATGACAAGCATTCTTCAGGTAAGAGTAGATACTCTATTTGGACATTATAGCTGAACGTGGGACTGTCAATCCAATACTGTAATATTAAGAAAACAGAATATCAAAATAATCTGATGAGCTAGATATTAATGCTGACAGGCCAGTTTTGGTCCGAGGCAGGCCACCAACCATAGTGCACAGACCTGCATGTAGTTACTACTGGGGGAGATAGACAGGTAAAAGTTGATCTCTCACTGGCTGGGTTCAGGTGGTTGATTAATTCTTTTGGGGTGTGGATATTAAAAAACCCTGACCCATGCATTAAAAAGCATGATTCAATCTACAGTTGATCTAAACAGCAACAAACAAAGCAAGAAAACTGAGAAAACATAGGAAAATAGACATAAACTTCAACTGTTTCCCAAGAACTGCAACATTCCATTTACGCACAATAACACCAACAAACTGTAATTTTGGTATAGCACTTTATACTTGCTATCTACAGACTGAATATGGACAGAGATGGGTGTGATTTTACTGACCTGACATGTCACGACGTGTGGCTGTTAAACAACAAGACTAGTAACATATTACCAGTTTTGTTGAACATGAGCATTTTCAGTAACATCATGTGCTGCCACAGTCCGGTTCAGATTTCAGTTGGAGGGGTATGTGAAGGAGAAAGAACGATAAATATTTATATTCAATAATTAGCTGTTATAACATTAGTGCTGTTGTTCAACAATAAGCCGTCATATGTCAGGTCAGTAAAATCATACATTCTCTTGTCACGCCTGTCCAGTCTTTGGAGATGGTATAAAACGTTATACAGGCCGGTTTTACAGGGGAAGACAGGCAAAATGAATATTGCAGTTATGAGGCTTTGATTATTGATTTATTCTATTTTATGTTTCTCGATTTTCTTTAACTTTGTTTGTTACTGTTGGAATCGACTGTGGTGAATAAGCGCTGTGCGTAATGGGTCGGGGACACAACTGTCCACACCCAAGTAATCTTCACCTGAACAACCGGTAATCAGCTTTTACTGATCGCCTCGTGACCGTAGTGAATGCTGTGCCGGTGATTGGTAACGGTGACCTGAACAAACGACGCGGCGATGTCTCTGGCTCGTCGGTGACACGATTCTGTTTTCTTCGGCTCGTACGATGATGATTGACGGTCGATTCGGCTTATGTCGGTAAATATCTGCTCTTACCTGAAGATGCTTGTCGCCACTGTCTGTTGAGTGAATTGTTCAGACCAAAAACAAACAAACAAAAACAAAGGCAATGTCATGAACCAGGGTGAACCCCTGGTCTGCGGCGCAGCGGCGATGATGATTATGGTGCGGCGAGTGAAGGGAGGCGGGCCTCAGGGCTCGCGGGTTCTTTGCTCTCTCTGAATGGGTGACAACCAGCCTCTCAAGACAATGGCCAATCTTCGCTATAAAATCTCCATCAACAGTGCATCAGCTGATTCAGTATGATTGAAATATTCTAGGCTAATAGTCGAGGTTTCTGAGCTGGTTGAGAGACCTCATTCGATTTCTTAAATTGGGACATGACGATTGAATGCACAGGCCTGACGAGGGACACCAACACGATCTGGCATGGGGATGTTCATAACAGGCGATAGCTCGGCTGTTCTTTGTTGGTCTGACGGCAAAAACGCGGCTGCAAATGTCATCGATTACCGGTGACCTGTGTTGTAGCACCTGATGGCAAACGGGATTTTGATGCTGCGCACCCGTGTTGACTGTCGTCGAAGAATGAGCAGGTAAAAGGCACAACCTGCGTCACGAAACCTGTGAACGAAACCCACGTGAGACAAATGGTTTGTCGCCGCAATAACACAACCTGCGGTGGGCGCCTGCGCAGGCGTATTTCCTGAGTTGTTTCTGTCATTCTGCTGCTATGCCATTAAAGCGTTTACAGACAAACTTGGCTCGTGTTGCCAGCGCGAGCGCGGCATTAACTGCTGTTATAACGTCGAAAACCGTATTGCAATTGATGCCTTATAGTAACTTATTATAAAATGAAAGTTGCGTTCCACTGAAGCTGGTCTCCAGGCAGCTGGACTGGCCATGAACATCGGTGTGGCAACGACTGCCCCCGTGTGACACCGTATGTTCAGACAGATGGGTGCAAATTGACCAGTACCATTGAACAGTTGGAATCTTCGTGCGCAGGACGGGGACTGACGCTGGTTCGTCTTCTGGCAAAGGTGAGCTGAGAAGGGAATCAGGAATGGTCTGCATCGCTCAGTGTCAGTCAGAGGTCGCCTGACTCACTGCAGTGGTGGCTGTCTGTAACGGACATGCTGTTGCGGTGGTTGGCACAGAGTGCCGTGTGGAATGTGGTTATTCCTGGGAACGCGTTCGGTTTCGAACAAAGGTATGACGCTGGAAAGGACTTAATTCTGTCATTGCTGGTCTTTCCGGACGCTGTTGAACCTCCTGTTTTGGTTTCAAATGTTTTTGTTAAAATCGGCTGTATCATCTTGCTCATGTGCTCTTGTCTTGTGGACCCGTTTTAATAACTAAAGAACCTGTGTCGGTGCGTTCAGAAAAGTCACTGTATTCACGTATCGCCAATCGTTACACTGGACAAGGTCGTTTGAAGATTGGCGCCTGATGGTGCAGCGGGAACTGCTCACGGCAAGAGGTCAGGTGATGATTCTGATGAGTTTCTGTTCTGCCTGTGAGTTCTCGGTCTCGGCTTCACTCCCGCAGTCAAAAACGCCAGGTGTCGGATGACTGGTGAGTGATCTGTTCATCGAGCGGTGCTGCTGCCTTGACAGTGGCAGACTTTGACGCTGTTGTGCAGACTGGCAAATGACGGTGGATACCAGGGCTGTCTGGCTGCGCGACGAAGTGATCATCACGCTGTTGTGCGAAGAAGAACAGCTGTACCGCAAAGGAATGACTGTAAAAGGGGTTAATGTCTGAAGGAAAGAACATAAATATTATATCCATTCTCTCGGTTATAACAACCTGCAGCGACAAACTGTAGGCTGAAGTGGCTGAACGCTGGCTGAAGATGAAATGAGTCTGTATTGAAATTGATGCTCACGTATTCTGTTGATGGTAATGTACCAAATGGACGCAACAGACGACGGTGGGCTGTTGCATAACTCGTGTGTGGTCACAGTGTTTTACTAACGGCAGCATAACATTTAGAGTCCCATTTAATTTCAACTATCTGTGCAGGGTCCTTCAGACGCAAAATGACTGTTGCGTGCAAGCTGTTATTGACTGTGTTTTGTTGTTTGAGCAATGGGCCGGTAAAAACCGATAGCTGCTGTTGACAGACCGACGTGGCGAACTTGCAATGACAGAGGGACTGCGCCGGTCGGAGAACCTGTGTGCGCGTTGAAAGCAGAAGAAAGGGCCACGCTGTCTGTGTCGTGACACAGGCAATGTGATGAAAAAGGTATTGGCGCCTGGCTGACTACAACCCGCGCTGAAAGCGACCGACGTGACACCACTACTACGAACGTGGACGAATAGTTTGAATATCAATGAGCGAATGAGCACGCCAAAACTGAGATATCAAAATCGTGTAATGAATAACTGACGAACTGAACTATATTACGGTTTCTGAAACTGCTGACAACCATGCAATTTCATTCTCTTGTTCGAAATCTTGATCTCTTCCCGCGTAACTGTGTCTTATTGATGTTGATCAGAACCCTCGTTCATTGCGGGACCTCAGCGTCAGTGTTACAAATTTCGTTACATCTGCTTACAAACCATATGGTTTATCGTATGTTCGAAACTGATGCATCAACCGGCGGAAGAAGAGGCGATTGACGGTTACTGCGCTCGTGTTACTCGCTTGTTCTGTGGAGCGCGAGAACTGCGAGACGAAGTCCGGAACTGCGGGCCTACTCCGCTGGCAGTCGACTGACGACAAATGTTGATTATGGCGTCTGATCTCGTTCATGCTCGAGCTAACGAGGATCGGTTTGCTGACCCGGCGACGAAGGACAAGAGGGCAGGAAGCCTGAACCGTGGTGGAGGTGTGTGTCAGGTATTGAGACGGCGCTGTGGCGCTGAGACAACAATTCGCGATGGGTCGAGTCGCGACCGGCCCTACGATAATGCTTCCAGGACCAGCTGTGTTGGTCTGTGTCTCCCCAACAATGGCAAACTAACCATTTTCCCGATCAACGACCCCCACTAAACCGACCGCCTGTAACTGCGCTGTGACAACCGTGACGACCGCGGGATGAGCTGCAGTGCAAGGTGAACCGACGGAATTTCAGGCCAGCCGGCGATGACTGAGTTACTGCATCACGAGGTGGTGAAAGCGCGAATAACGGGCATGCCGTCTACAGGCAGACTGCGACGTTTACCGTCGGTCGGCGAATAACAGGCGCGCTCTTGGCAAAGCACTGATTTCTTAATG
Source organism: Lates japonicus (assembly GCA_033238685.1). Lineage (NCBI taxonomy): Eukaryota > Metazoa > Chordata > Actinopteri > Centropomidae > Lates > Lates japonicus. Next base: position 83,302 of record BRZM01000451.1, on the reverse strand, counting down.
GGTCGAAAGTGAGCGACCATAAGCCATGCTGCTCTCCTGAAGGTAGTGTTGCTGGTGACAAACAGGGTGTAAACTGGTGGTGTCGCGGGCGGGGTGTTTCCCTCTTTGTTGTTGTTGTTGCCGGACGGTTTCGCTTTGTTTGCAACTTTCAGGCTGATTGTTCATACATGTTTGAGCGTCAATGACTGTCTTACGGTATTCGTAACGGCAATGCTCGAGCGAACGGACGTAACTGTGTTGAGATGTACTGATATCTCGAGGAGAATACGTGAGAACGCGATGAAAGAAGGAATATCTTTGAAAAGACATTTTGATGGAATATTGAAACTGTGAGCATTTCTGATTGCAAACTCGGACTACTGACTGACATTTGATGAGAGATGGGGCACGCCCCTCGGCAGCTCGCGTCTGTCACGGGGCCATTGTCCCCATGAACAAACAACCGTTCACGGTGCGAACGGCAGGTTAATTAACCTGCGTGTCTTTGGACTGTGGAAGAGGCTGAGTACCACAGAGGGGCTGTGCGAGCAGGCCGGAAACAGACCCAAAACCGTGAGGGCGTTGGCAACGCCTGTAAGCAGGCGCGTGCGTAACTGTGTTTTGGTCTGCGTATTGCAAGGCAATGATGACAATGGTGGGTGAACTTTGATACGCCGTTGCGCGGTGCATGCTGAAATGCAAACGCGATGGAATTGATGCGTTGTCCCAGTGGCGAAATGGCACAAAGATGCAATGATAAAAGTACGGTGTAGCGCAGTGTGAAAACAATGGCTTATGGCTATCGTTGCAAAAATGAAATAAAAATATAAACCGTCGGAAATAAACTCAAACATGTAAATAATAATAATAAATCTGCGCTGTAATGATGTCGTGTGCGCCTGAAGAACTGTCGCCACGGCTGTGCGTGAACTGTCGGTAACGGTGCTCGACCCAATGCGTCTGTAATGCGCTGTGATACAGACGGCTGAAAACGCTGTTCGCTCAACTCCGTAACCTCATAACCGGCGAGGGCTCTGCAAACACGGAAGCTCGGGCTCGGTGATGAAGATGTCTCTCTCTGCTGTGGTCCATCGATCCGGGCATCTGTTTTGCAATCTGTTTCACGGCGGTCACGAACAGCATTTAAGCTGACGGTATCAAGGTGGTCACGAATGTGTTTGACAATGTGATTGCAGATCACAGAATGCGTTGTTGCCAGAATGTCGATGAATACGTGTTTAACTTTTAGCGTCTCTACGGACCACACGAACACTGCGGCAACTGCGCAATGACAGGCTGGCTCAACAGCATCTTAATGACAAACAGCACAACTGTGAGATATGATAAAATGGAGAGAAGTGACGATATTGCGAACGGTGTGATGCCGACTCGTCGCGCGTTCCGCATGTTCTGAAAGGGCGGGCGCGACAAGCTGGTACCGATGTTATGACGATTGCATGTTCGGTGATCGCTGACGTGAAAGAATGACTGACTGATAAATGCCGGCGCCGTATACGTGACACGTAGCGGCGGCTGCCGTGGAAGGTGTTAACGCTGCTGATGGGGGTTGAATGCCGGTTGGCTTCAGTGAGGAGGAAGAGGAAAACGAAATGAACAGCTATCGTGGTGAACTGTGTTCTATGACCTCTGCGGTTCGTTTTAATCGGCTGATGATGTCTTCGGCTGCTACTGTGTGCCCTCGGTGTCGGCGTCACCTCGGTGCGGCAGCGCAATGTGAGATTGCTGCAAGACGTGTGTTACTGTTCAATGGTATTCTGGGGAGTTCATTAGCGTATGTTCTACCGTTGTTGTTGGAAATAAATGCATTCGTTCTCGTGGTCAACTGAATTTTTTCCCCGAATCATTCGTACGGATAACTGTGGGCACTGAACTCGAAGTGACTCGTGCGGCAGCCAGGTCATAATTTTCGCACTGTGTGCATTTGCACGTCATCGGCTGACGACCCGCTGGTAACCGTTGCGTACGCTGTTCATTTGGTGCGGATGTGCGAAAGTGCGAGATATCTGCGGACTGGGTGTTCGGGTTGTTTGCTGGAATTGAAATTGCGCTTTATGAAATAAACTTCTCTCGCAACAAGCTGGTTGAAAATGACAAACCAGACTTATGTTCGATCGCGTGTCTTACCGGACCCCGTCGGCGATGACGGCAGACGACCACGCTGCCTGCGAAATATGCTGCCGCAATCAGGCTACAGAGTGAAACGCGTTGCAGGCCCTGCTCTGTCTACGCAGCTTTGTTTATGTTAACGTTGACAGGTGGCGTTCGCAGCCAGTAGTGACAACCTTCGGTATACGCTGTGAATATCGGCAGTTCCGACCATATCGTTTCTGCTGACGCGACCAATGTTGTTTAGCGAACTGATTATGAGAATGCTGCTCCGTGCCCTGGGCTGACGGGGAACGGGGTGTTCTTCGGCGAAGACGGTTGGAAGCAAAATGGCTGCGCGAGCACTGTCGGCATGACGCTCATCGTTTCTGCGCTGACAATGTTCTCGGTTGTTGACCTTGACAATTAGTGTTCCTGTTTGACCGTATTCTCGGCAGACAATGATTTTATGTTACAATGATGTCTCGCTGATATTGTCAAAACGTTTTGTTATCGCACCAAAATCAAACATGCTGTGTTGTGAGCACTTATTCCAGTAGTGACGCGGGGATGACTGTGGTGAACTCTTTAGCGATGACGGCAATAAGCTGTTGACTGTTTCACCTCTGAATGAAAAATTTTCCGGCTGTGGGAATGTGACACGTCTTTCGCCAGCCTGGGTAAACAGGCAACGTGTCGGCTGTCTGAAATGGTGTGCTATCGGTGTGATGTCTGTCGTTCAGTGATGATATCCTGGAGCAGGCAGTGGTCTCAGAGGCCGGTGCTCACTGTAACAACTTGTTGAGACCGTACTGCCCGTTTTCGCCACTATATTCTGTCAATACTCGGCACGGGCTTTCGGGCTTTAAAAATATCTGGAGCTGAAGGCCTGAGGGCCCAGAGCCAGTGTGTGATAAAATTAAACTTTTTCTTTCAGTACGGTGAAACGACACTGCATTGTCGTGGGCTGGCGAAAGCGATAGCTGCTACATTAGCTGTCTTGAAACGGTGCTGGACCCCAACAGTGGTTGTGTCGTGCCTGCGAGCGTGAACCTGACGCTTACCCACAACGCCGCAATGGTTATCTCTGGTAAGTGACGGTAACGGAGTTCTGTGTTCATTGCGGCTGGGCGGCGGTGCTGGCCTGGCTGTCTTGAATGTTAACGACGGCAGCAGGCCAGGTGGCAGACTTTCTGTTCTGTCTGTGGAGAAAACTGAAACGGCGCCAGACGGCTCACTGCTGTGGAATAACGCATTTTGAACATACGCAAACGACGCTATAAGCGATGATGTCTTCTTTGTGTTTGAATATGTGTTCCTCGCCCTACTTGTTTGAATCTGTTTTGAGCAAATGAAACTCGGTGGGGGACTGTCTTGGTGACTGTAACATTGCCGGAGAGTTCTGAATGTGCATGTGCCATGCTTGTCCCTGCAATTCGGCGATAGAGGCCTCGTGTTTTGGGCACCGGTTACGACAACTGTTTTGTTTTCGGTGACCAACCTCCGGTCTCAGTATGTAATGGAATGGACAGGTGGGCTTTTGTGTCACTGTGCAGTGAGTACAGCGGTGGGTCTTCCATGTGACTGTGATGCCTGTAAGAAGGCAGTGCCCATGTGCAATAAGAACACAGGGCCCCGCAAATACACTGGGTTTGATGAGTGGACGAAAAAAACGTAGTTTGTTGAGGCGAGGCCGGGACAGTTCAGGTGTCACCGTGACGGGTTTGTGTGTCGTGTGAAGGGGTTATTGATTGACAATTTGCTGTCGTCTTCTGTCTGCGAAACTGCCGTCCTTCAAAAGAAATCGGTAATAAATAGACGGACAAATCAGTCCATGTGCTGTCATGAGATCTGGCGGTGCGGCAGGGCAGCAGGGGGCTGGCGACGTGCTGCAGTGACGGGCGGTGGGCCAGCAAGTGGGGTTGACTCCGGTCGGAAGTGATTGCTGGGCGCGGTGGCGGCCCGGCTCGAGCTGAAGCGCAGGAACCGTCGGGAGACGATAATGAGAGAAGGCTGGCATCGCTGCCGTGTGACGTGATGCTGGCCAGGTGCTGGCTGCCCACCGGGAATGCTGCCGGCTGACACGTGAGATGACGGAACGAGGTTGAGGCTGGTGGACGACGGGGCGCCATTCTGTTACGGCAATCGATGTGCCATCAAGCGAACACGAGCTGTTGGTGAAATAGTAATATGTTGCTTTCGGTGGGTTTTGACGACCAAAGTCTTTTGGTAATTCGGCTTTGTCGTCCTGGCGTATTTCTGCTACAGATTATGACTTAAACGTATTAGACTGGAGTTTTAAGTTATCTCACAATTTCTCCAACTCGGGCTGTTCTCCTGGTAACGGGCGCAGGCTCGGTTTTGGACGGGTTTTGAGACTGGACTGTGCCCCATCATGTTTTTCGCGGAAACCTGGCAAAATGGTTGATCAGTGTTTATGCGGACCAAGTGACAGTATGTTTGAATGAAGTCGATGTTTTCAAATGACGTCGATATCTTCGTGGGTGTTCGTTATCATTGCAATTGCTCGGGAAAATGATGGCGGGCGGGAAGGTTGTATTGAGGCGAACGCATTATATTTTGTCGATATTTGACAATGAAAAATCATGATCTTCGCTCAACTATTTATCAAACGGTCGAAAATATGTTATCTTCGAAAAGCGCGTTATCGCGCCGGGCGATTTGACCAGCAGCGTGGAGGCGTGCCAGGGCTCGCTGACGGTTACCAGTCATCGCTCAAAATGCGTGATATTCTATGATCAGCTTATTTTCTGCTGCAGTATCGTGATGACATGCTCTTGGAAGGACTGTCATTAATCTACTCTGAGAATGCGAGATGACAGACACAACAGGTTACAGGTCAGAGAATGATGAACGGCTGCTCAGATTGCGAATGAAGACAATTTATGAGCTCAACAGTGAATGTTCATCATGTAGGCACGGCTGGTTCAGTCGAACGTCTGTTCGTTGTCGTTTAACGGTTATCCAGACGTTAGACAGATATCGATCACCGGTTTCTTCATCGAGATTTCACTCGAATATTTTTCGATTTACCTGATTAACTGCGCGACCTCGGGCCTTACAAACCGCAGTGAGATGAGCAAAAGCAAATGTGCGCAGAACGGTTTGATGTTGGGCGTGGTATGTGGATCAGCGCGTAGCGATTAAATGGTGAACCTGAGGAGAGAAACCATCAGATGTAACCAATGGTGTTCGGACGGGCCTCTCACTGGCCTTAACGACTGGGCCGTTAATGACCTCATCTTCTTCTTGGCGACGGACTGTGTTGGCGACTGATCAAGCGCCGCAACTGTTCCTCCCATCAACCAGTCTGCCGCTATTCACTCGGCGAGCTGCTCGTTCGTTGCGTGGAAACAGACTGAGGGCGCGCTGTCTCGTTCTGCGAGATGTTCATGCTGTTGCGTGACAATCGTCATTTGCTGTTTGAGGCTGGGGATACGGTCGAAATCATCGTGTTTAGCGGATTTTGTTGCGGCGATGGGCTGTCTGACGCGATGTGGTGCGGTGGTCTAATAGAGGATTGACGTTGTTTGTAGTCTGTGTTTCGCCGTGATGCAATGAAACCGTGCTCGGCGCGCTGCTGGCGGGCATTACGTGTGATGCGGAAATGTGAGATGACGGCTGAACCGGTCGCCTCTGACCGATCAGGCTCGTTTAATCGTCCGTTTCCTCACGATCGAACTGATCGGTTCGGGGAACGTGCGCAGGTTATCTTCGTGAAGGTGACGAAGGCATATCTTGGCGATGACCAACGGGGTCGTGTCTCATTACAGGCTCATGCACAGGTGACTTACTGCTGGGCGCAGACAAACTGTTCTGAATCTTTACAGGATTGGCTGCCCTGATGAATGCTGGGTACTGATTCCTATGTGGATGGTGTTGATCTGCGTGCGTATTTCATGAAGCTGAACGTGCGGTGAACAACCTCATCGGGCAATGCATGTTGCGGTGCTCACCTCACGGGCGTGGGGGTTGTGCAGTCTTTCACCGTTGGGCACTGCGGTATATCTCTTTTCGAATATGCCGCTCGAGCTGGACTATGGCACGAGGTAAACTGTGGGCATCGTAGACGCTGCTGCAAGGCATTCATTTTGTGCATCCAGGCACGTGTAATCTGCAGCTGTATGGAGATGTTAGCCTGTTTTAATTTTGACGTTTTGCATCAGTTATTTCTGGCGTCGCGGGGGCGGTGCTCATATTCACCATCGCCGCTGCTGCTGTGAACACGAAATGATGATCTCCCGTAGATGAAATACTGCTACTAAAACTGCTGTGCGAAATAGTCTGATTCACCAGTTGTAATATAACGTTAACGATAGCGTGTTTCGGTAAAATGGCTCTTTCGGAAGCTCAAGTACCAGAATACTCTCAAGCTATGCAGGCTCAGAACAACAGATAGAGTAACGGTTTATTCACCGCAGACTCGTCTGATATCTGAATGACAACAGCTGGCGTCGTACCCGGCGGTTGAGACTGAACGAATGAAGATCGCTGCGTAACGGGGAACTGGCGTCGCGATAAGCGAAGTAAACCGCGGTGTATCTGTTGATCTGTCCCTCTCGTAGATGCTGACAATATGGTCGGGCATCTGCCGTCTCGAACGGCGATCTGGAGACATTGCGAGTGCTGTCGCGGTGTTCGTACGATTGATGGGCTGTGCCGGAAACAGCAAATGTGGCTATTTCTTTGACCGCGAATCGAGGCCTACGCAATGTAAATGTACTTTATTGACAACAAACAAAATGATGGTGGTAATTCAGCTGCATCTGCGGCTGTTACGATAACGAAATAGTTTGCAACAACTGACAACCGTGGCTGTTCTGAACGGCTTTGATTGTTTTGTTTAAAAACGCTGGCGACCAATCATTAAATTTATCAGTGTCCATCGGCAAATTCTCCGGTCGTCGGGAGCAACTCTCCGGCTTATACGGCACGGAGAACTGGTGATGCATCATTATGAAAGAAATCGGTTAATGAAATTCATTTGAATGTTGACTATGGACACAATGGCTGGCTGGTCGGCGGGATCAAGGATTCTTTGTTCCAACTCTTGTTTTCTGGAGGGTGATCGTGGCTTTCGGTGGAGGACGACAACGTGGTATCCGTGATGATGGCAACCATTACTACAGGCGCGCTGGTTTGAGACCTCGCAACCTTCGGCGGATAAATGCGGCGATTCTGGACGATGATGCAACCGCTCCTCGGCCTCCATCTCTGTCGGGGAGGGTCAGCTGCTGTGACTTCAAACGCCTCTCGCTTCTCATTTCCAGGTAAAAAATAACATTTACAATGACTATCGCCGCGCCTCGTTATCGCTTTCACCAGCAACTTATCAGCCTTCCGTGTTTGTTATGGGCTGCTGCGATACTCCCTCCCGGCCCGAATTCTCGGCTGCTGTGCGGCGATGACTGTCGGCGTGTTTATGAACAGCGGGCGTGGGCTCGATGTTTCAAACGAACCTGAGACCCTGATCTACTGAAACAGTCTCCGGATGCTATGGACTTCATCGGTTGGGTGAATCACGAGATACTCCGGGTCGCTGGGCTGTGAGAAGGTTGGATTAATCCTGTGAAGACGTGAAGACCTGAAAAAGTCAACGGCGCAACGGCAAATAACCATCTTCGATCAATCAAAACTCCCGCCAGTTACTGACGAATGTATGATTTCATCGTGACCGGCGAGGTTTAATGTTGATGCGCGATCAAAGGCGAACATAATCGCGGGTTTTCTGACGGAAGGAAAGGCGTGAGCACCGCTCGAACAATTCATCGTTCCCTCCTCTATTTTTTCTTTTCAATGGACGGGGAACCGTCTCCAGTTCGTGCTCAATCAGACGATCACTAATCTGTATCGTCTCATAATACGTATGCGACCTCGGGGCCAGCCCGTAAATTAAATGTTGCGAAGATGAAGCTGGTTTAATATTATGTCGCTGCTTTGTTTTGTTTTTAATAATGTCTTCAATGTTCACTCGACACAAGCCGAAGTGCAATTATCTGGCTGTGCCTGGTTGTGACTATACATTGTTGAATTAAGGAATCGAGACAACTGAATTCGAGTGATGTCGTGCGTAGCTGCTGGCTGCCATTGACGCCTGACTTTAAATGGAAGCAGAAACGGTGTGTTGTGAGTTTTCACTGGCTGGTTATGACTGATCAGCTATCTGTAACCGAACGTTCTGTGGTGCGACAATCGGGAGATGACCGTGTCTGGCGTTGTAAATCTGCTTTCACGGCGAATGTTGTCGAGCGACCGCTTTATTTCTGCTTGTTGACCGTGTTACTGAAGTCGCTGTTGACAACGCTTATTGTGAGGCCAGTCGACCGCGTCACTGCTGCTATGTACATCTAGTACACGCTGTTTCCAGGCCTCGGTGAACTCTCTGGCTTACGTTGCTGTTGGCGTGCCCGCTCAGCTCAATGTAAAGTTTTATGTGTTGAATCATCTGGTCATTCGTAATATAATAGTATAATATTGATCTGACCTTCGATTCGATGACGACTGAAGGCTGTTGATCTGATTGAAGGATATTGACCTTCAGATCGCTTGTCATACAGTTGATCTTGAACAACGAAACTGAAGATGTCGGTGTAAGCTCTTAGGTAACGGGCTGCAGGTTGAACTGTTGAACGACGCGGGCGGAAACGGAATGGCGCCTGCGTGACTGATGTGATCTGGTTGTCGGCGTCGCGCTGCTGGTTTGACGGCTGATGGGGGTGACGGTTTGACTATCTTCGCGATGATGCAATCGCGACCAGTAACGATGTTTGAGATCGTGCGAAGATTCTGACTTTGAGATGCGGGGTTCGCACGATCGCGATGACGATTCTCCGGTGACGTGTTACCGCGGCGAGATGATTGCCTGTCGTCGCGACATCTGCGTATCGGAGTACGCGGTAACCAATGATCGTTGTGAGTTGGCACGCCTGCAATGTGCGGGGAATGCTGCCGCGGCATCTGGTCTGTTTTCGGCCTGTTAACGCGCGGTATTTCGTTTTCGCTGACGGCTTTTCAGCGGAAACTGTTGGTTTAAACCCACAACACCTCGCAACTCTTTGCAAAAAAGAAGAAATGAAAACGATTTATCGTCGCTTTTGCATTTGTGTCTCTGTTCAATGGCAAGTAAAGGAAACGTGAAGGGTGAGCAAACCGCCGGAGACATTCTCTGTTCAATGTGGAAAACGGTGAAGTGGTGTTGAGCGATGCTTTTTGCTGTTCGGTGAAGTCGAGATGTTGATGAAACGGTTGATTAAGGCACGGTGATTGACTTGCAACAGGCCTGGGCTTTGCTATCTGGTACCCGTGGCTGTGTCGAAATATTTTGCTATCAGAACCGATTGTGCGCTGAATGGAATTCACTATTTCTGCTGTTTGAGATGATTTAACCATGTTTGTGAAATGATATTCAGAGGAAATATTTTGATTGAACTTCCTGACTCTGTGATAAATTTCAAATATGTTATGCAGTCACTGTTGACTTTGTGTGTGTTCTGGTCATCGAAATATGGGCGTGAATGGAGAAACTTCCCGATGACGAGCAATGTCCCAGTATTGACAGCGTACCGTGTGCAGTGTTAACTGATGACAATAACAGCATTTCAGTGCGCTCACGGGAAAGGAAACCAGCATGGGGCTGTTGTCTCGATATCTTCGGACGACTGGAAGACTGCGAACAAGTCTGGCTGGCGTAATGAACCTGGTTGACGCCGCTTGTTTAAGTGATCCGCAAATAATGCGAAGCCGCGAAGTTTCGTTTTATCGTCGTTACTGCGAGGAAAGTTGATAAATCGGTCTGGCAAGTCGCTAACTCTGTCGCTGCTATGGCACCTGGTGCAACACTGACGAAACACGCTACAGCATGTTCAGCGCATACACGAGATATCTTGTCGTTTTCACGGCGGTCGCTACGGTCGGCAATATTTCGAGCGCGACTCGTAACGAAGACGTTGACCAGAACCGTAGTGAGCTGTGCCTGTGAGATGTAACGCTGATGGCTGCGTAATCGGTTGCGACGTTCGCCTGTGACGTTTAACAGGTGGCTGTGATGTGTGATCATGACTTAAGGGCTTACTGAAATGTTCGGTATCCGTCGAACTGGTAATAAATATAAGTGCAGTGATTTTACCGGCTGAGAACGTTTTACTCTTCGGTCTGATGGTGATTCTGATTACTCTGATGTGACGAATAAAAGTGACAGTAATGTTCGGACTGTTCTGCTGTAGCAGAGGAGGAGGTGTCTGACTCATCTGATGTTCATTTATAATCGTGGGAAACTGTTCGGCGGTGTGTCTGTTCTGTCGAGACGAGGGTAAATGTGATCGTTGGTTGGTCGTCTGTTCGTTAAACTCTGTTGTGTTGTGAACTGGAACGATAAATTCCGCTGAGCAAAAATGTCGTTGATTTGGTATTTGTCGCAACAAACTCATTTTCGTTGAGATCTAACAAGAAAAGATGACAATTTTCGATCTGGAACAGAATCGTAACTGGCTGTTAGTTTGATGTGGCTCTCTGGTGTGCCCGAGCAGAATAGTCATTCAGCATCGTTACCATGTTGTTCGTGACCGACTGGCCGGGTACGCAGACTACCGTGACAATCCGCCTTTCATGTTAATGAGAGACGCTCGGTGTTGTATTCCGGGTCTGACAGTCGCGTGAACTTCTGAAATTGATTTGTCGCTCGCGGCAATCGTTCATGGTCTGAGTTAACGGGAATAAGCGGTTGATGCGCCAACCTGCTGTGTTGCTGTAACTCCAGATGGGCTCCTGGTTCAAATCAACGGCATATTGGAGGGAAGGCGGGGAACTTGGTCTGACATCTGCCCCGGAAATATCTGCCCCGACGTCGTCTCTTCGCTGGTGCCTACAGGACTCGGTCTGGCATCGGACGGGCTGGCACGGCCGCCACCAGAACAGTGGTTCATCGGCTAATGGAGGTGGTTGCAGGTGGGCAACTGTTTCTGTGTCTGGCTTTGCTGGCATGTAAAGGGACGGTGTTGTCGCTGACGTGACGACGTGGTATTGAAGAACCGGAAAGAGGTGGTGAACGAAGGTGGACTACGGTGAACCCATCGAATCTGAAATAGACCTCGAGACTTCTGGTGGACCAACGGCTGCGTGACTGTTGACCGTGCTGGAGACGTGTTGTTCTGCGGGGCGAAGACGGGCGTCGAACTGGTAACGTTGACAAAGAAGTATCGCGCAGATAAACCGTGTTCGCGGACGGTTCGTCACGGAACGGACTGTGATTGGTGACGCTCTGGCGCCACGCGGGTTCGGCGGAGGAACGGCATTCTTCCTCGCGGTAACGATGTAATCCGGCGATGATAACAAACAGGTGCCGTGTCGCCATTTTCGCCCGGCAGACAAGTTGCGGATATCGAATCGAGAATCGAACTGTTGAGCCTGAAGATTTGGTCTTGAATTGGCTGGTTGGTTATGATGAAGGCAAAACGGAACATGTTTACGGGGCTGGCTCAAATATATGCGCAGGGTATGTGCTCATGGTGGAAATGTGAAGTGGCGGAAGGTGGCGTGTGCCGGTGTTGATAACGTGTGTGAAGGATATGAGAACTCGAAGGTATTTGCGTTAACCAGTTGTTTGTACACTGCATCTCTGCGATGTGCTGACTGTTCTGACTGTGGTCGGTGAACGTTGATTGTCGAGGTGGATATTAGTTCTTCGGGCAGCTATGGCTGCCCCAATCATCACTCACAATGGTTTATATCGGATCACGTAGTTCTGACGTTACCAGGCCCGATGAGTGTTGAACCGCCGCTTTTGCATTTCGTTAGTTGCGGCCTCCTCTGATCGAAACATATGTATCTACGCTCAGTATCATAGTAACGAAAAAGCAGGGGCCTACAGTTGTTCTGAAATTTCTCGGATGGAGCTCGGCCAGGTGACGGCCGTTCTCTCTGATTAACGGCTGGGCGACCAACCTCACAAGGAAGTTCTGCTGATCAGGCGCTTCCATGAAGGTATGGAGCTACTGTGAGCCTTCGGTGCGGCGAGGCGACCTTCCTGAATCTGTGCCGCCGACGCAATCTGTCTCTGACTCTGCAGCCTTCAGCCTCGCCAACAATTTCCGCTCTGATATCGTGTCGCTCTGAGACACTGCTATGGTTTGATGTGTCCTTTCAAATCGTGTCCGATCCGTTGATAGACCGCGGGTTAACTCCAATCGAGACCAGAGGCGATGCGGGGGCCGATCGGAAATGGGAGGACACAGACATTTATCGTTATGTTGCGTTTTCGTTTAACAATTTGCAGGTGGATTGAAGTCTCGAATCGGTTTCGCTCTGTGGGCGTTGACGGGGAAAATGGCGGTGCAGCGGACTGCGGTTGAGGGGGAATGGGGAACTCTTGATTCACTGTGGCGGAAGAAACGGGATAGTCGGGACTGGCAAGCGGTAACCATGTGGCTGTGTCTCGCTGTTTTCTATCGATCTCGGAGTTTTATCGGTGGGGTGCCCGGTCGTTTGAGGCTGGTGCCGACGCTTCAACTGAGCACCTGGCGGTCTGCCGTCGATGGTGACTGAGGCACACCGGAAGTCGGCGGGGTGACCAGGCGCTGAAGCGTGAATGGCACGAACTCACGGCGAGGTGTGAAAGCAAAATCTTCGCGGCTGGCGCTAACTGCTGTGTCATCTTAACCAGACACCGGCAGGCTTTCAGGGACTGTTGCTGCCTGGGCTCTGTAATGCTGGCGATGTTTATTTGATTGATTGACCGCGACGGTTGTTGTGAATAACGAACCGAAAATGAACCCCATTATGCTGGTAATGTGAACGGTAAAAATACGGCTGACTGTTCAACCGATGCGCTGTTATAATTCGATCGCGCTTCACGTTATCGCGTGTGATTGAGTGAGCAAGAACGCAGCCGCAAACGGACGTCTTTTTCCTGAAACGACTTTGTTGACGGTCGAGTATGGCGCGGGGAAAGAATTGAATTTCAGGCTGGTTCAGCAAGATAAGATAAAGATGAACTGTTGTACTCATTGACGAGTAAACAGGTGAAGAAATGGACAAAAGATAAAAATGTAAAGAAGGCGCAGGCGAACAAAAATGATGCACGAAAACGACATAGCACTACTGTAATAGCGTAAATGTGCCGGTTCATATTACGAAGAATGGGGTATAGCCGGTGAGCCAGGTAATATGTCGAAAAGTGACCGGGCGATGAGCATCAGAGGTCGGAACTGATGACGAATCGATCTCCAGTGGGCCAGCGGCGATGGCTGGTGAGAATGAACCTGCAGCAACGTCGCTTCTGCGCGTGATCTGCAGCCGATCGCTGAGCTGGGTATCGACTGTTGACCGGGTATGATGTGAAATTGACATCGGATAAACGCGATCCATAACCATGTTTCTGGTTAAAATGAGCGGAATCTCGAACGAACTTGACGCAAACAAATAATGAGCCAGCCAATGACGATAAAAACCATTGGTGAGGTCAGCGCAGCAATATGTGTTGCAATTAATTCACATATAATGGCACATGCTAGAAATGTTTTAATTATGTGAGATGAAAGTGAACTAAAACCTACCCACTGCCTGTGTACGTATGTATGAATAAGATGACGTGTCAACATTCTGCTGACCCATGACTCTCGATTAAAATGTTTCTCGGTATTGACCGACAATTTCTCCTCCCAGGCTGCGTTCTGATCAACGTGTGCTCTGTAACGCTGGCTCTGCCTCTGCTGAGCTGTCTGAGCTCCCGCCTGGTTCATCCAGGGCTAATTAAACTGTTTATGGAGCCAGAAAAAATTGGTCAGCGTCGCGATAATCATTTACGATGCGAAGAATGGTGTTGCAAAGTCGATGGTCGTGTTGGAAGGCGGTGAGGATCCAGCCGCTGACCGTTTGTTAGTCGAAAACCAGGACCAGCCAAAGACTAAGAAGTCGGCCAATAAACGAGTCGGCTGAATAAACTGAGTCTGCACGGTGCAGGCCTGCTCGATGTATCTGGGGAACTGTTCGGTTCAATGGTCATACCTGCGGTAGTGATTGATGGGTATTGGCATATGAGTGCAAGGTAATAAGGCTGGCGCTCAGATGTTTCTCGACTTCGAGATTTTCTTATGATGCCGCCTGCTCTGTGTCACGAACGCCAAACAGGATCGAGTAACTATGCCGATGCCGAAGATATTACGCGGGCGCAGGCGCAATGATGTTCTTGAGGACGACTGTGACGCAGATTCGGCTGCCAACAGAGTGAATGATAATTTCCTCTGCATAAACTGAAATGCTATATTCGAAACGGTCTCAAAAGAAAATAGAAATAACGACGGAGAAACTTCGGAAGTGTAATGTTGACCCATGTGTTGTATCTTGGTCTATTAGCGATATGTCTGCTGTGCTGTATCTTTAATCTGATACTGTCAACGTGATTCTCATGTTGTGCAATTCTATTGAGGCCTGGTCATTATGTTTGTTCGGATGATTGTCTTCGGCAAAAGTCACCACGACCGAAATACGGATGCTCTTAAAGGGCCAGCGTATTTCTGGCAGTGGTGATCGCTGGCAGTTCGTCTGTTTTAGGGATATCCGGTTGCTTGCGGAAACGAAAGCAATAAAATACACGTAATGACAGTAGATAAAGGCACACTGCAGACGTGCCACAGGCTGCGTTCCCCAGCTCGAACATTAAAAGCGCAAGCAGTGGAATAAACATCGGCGATAACTGGCATTGGCCATCTTCAGCTCTTCTGATGTCGTATCGATGATCAGACTGCTTTGAACAAAGTGTTTAACGAGATCCAACCAGTCACCATCGCTTGAGCGGTGTTTTAACTGAAGGCTCTGACAATAAACGAACAAACTCGTCTGTTCATAATGAGCATGTTCATCGTGCCGAAACAGCGTCATTTTACAGAGGACAAACTCTGTTTAGACGGGCGTGTTCAAGTTATTGCAAAGAGATGATGGGAAGAAGACACGTTCCTGCTGGTCGTATCTGAAGAACAGGCAGTCCTCGCCGGTTGTTTCATACGAAAATCTTCAGGCGCGGTGTTGAAGGCTGTGTGCGGCTGACAACCGGCAAGACTGACGCTTTCGCTAACTAAAGCATCGTCAAACTAACGTCCATCGTAAGGTTGTTTGTCGAGGCCATTCGATGCCAGCGCGACTGGGATAATATGCTGATCGACCGCAACATCTATTTACAATGCAATGTTCTGCTGTGAACCATGGGTCTGTCATCTGGATATTGCTGTTCTTGCCTGCCAGCGTGTGTGAATAAGCACCAACCCCATGTTCTGGCTGTCTCCTACCAAGCTGCTCGAAATGTCTCCAGGAGACATGACAAAAGAGCCCAGTGTTGACGGCCTCAAACTCCCCACATCCCAGTCACGGTTCGGCGTCTGTGTGAGGACTTTAGCAATATTTTGTGGGTCTCAGATACCGCGGAAACAGATCTGACCGGCGGTGCCGTGAACATCTGAGGTGACTCTGTGTTGTGAGACGGTGGCTGGAGATCACCCCGGATCACCAGCCGGGTTGATCGGACCTCCATCGGATTGACCTCCGTCGGATAAGCCAGCGATCTGGTCGAACTGGGATATGAGGGGAGTTCAGGCCAGGTCGGCACCTTGGGCTCTTTGTGTGTTCATGGTTTGTTACTGACAGTTTTCGGTTGCACACCAGGGCTGCAGAACCACATTCCATTCAGCACCTGGAATGGTGATGAGGTCTCTTTAGCTGTTTCTGAAACTCCTGAGCCTCTTTGGCTGCTGGCTGCAATAAATGTTTCGGCTGATGAACCATGGGAAGCGTGGGTGAACCGTAACAGCCAAGCAAGATCGTGAGAAATGAATAAAAGTGGGTGCGAATAGTACTATTTCAATGTTTATCCGTGGACATATTGCTACACTGTTTGTGTGGGCAAAATGCCACGTGAAACATTGTTATGAACTGGTATTGCTGTGGTTAGTAATGACAGTGGTCACTCTAGGGTATGTTTGAAATGGTTCGTTCAGGCACAGAAAGGCCTTGTTAATTATTTGGAACTGAGACACACAGATGAAAAAACAGCTGTTAAATCTATACTGTCTATCAATCAAAAATCAAATGACATAAATATCAACATTAGCATAGACCTGCTAGTTGGCCCTGGTCTTACCAACTCAAATCTGATTGGTTAAAGGATCTGTGAGGCAGCAGTTTCATCACCATTCATTTTCAGTGCAGGCCTGCACTGTTGTTTCTGAGGGCCTCGAGGCAGATTTCTGTTAACCTTGGCAACACAGGGCTGACATCTGATTGGATACAAGCTCTAACATAAACAGTAAACAGACTGTGTGGGCTTAGCACAGCAGCAAGGCAGCTGTGAGAGATAGAGAGAGTAGACTATTATTGGGAAGAAATTGAATACATATAGTATTAATGGAAAAACATATGTAAACATATAATTCAGTGATTGTGACAGTATTTCGGCCCTGACACACCACTGCTTGTTTACTATTTAATCTTACAGAACAAGACATAGATTTGGAACGGCCAATTTTGATAAGTGATTCAAGATTCAATCATTTTCCAAAAATACCCCACAGATAAAGTACAGATATATATTTATCAGTTGTTCTGTGGGTATAACTGAGACCATTATTTCTTATTTGCAATCTGGATTTGAACACCTTTTTTAACATATTTTTAACATTTGAAGAGGCTTTGAAGATTGGTTGACCGACCGACTGCAATATTTCTTGATTTATTGGAGTTATTTATTTTATTCTAAACCATAACAACATTCTGTGCCTTAGAATTTAAAGAATAACATGGTTTAGTTCAAACAGAAAACATTTTCAGGAACTTCTGGTATAATTACTGTGTGACTGTATGTTCTGTCCTTTCACTGGAACCCTGTCATACCAAAGACACGTTCAGTAAAAATCACAGTTTCAACTGATCTAACTGAAGCGATGATCTGATGTGAACACCTGAGGTACCTTCATAGCAAATGCACCATTAAAAGGCTCAGGTGCACAACACTGGTGATAAGTTACTGTTTTCAGCACTAATGTGGTTTTGCTGATGCTATGTGCAGTGACACTGAGACAAGTTTGGTGTAAACACTGTAATGTGTTTTCAAAGCCACATGATGGCGACAATGAACCATATCTAACTCTCTTGCCAGTACCTCTCCTCTGCAAACTGCACTCCGTGTTGACGAACAACATGATCTGCAGGTGAGTGCCGGAAGACATTATGTCTCTGATGATCCGTATTTCACCACGCCCGCCCACTACCACCATACGCTTCACCATGACTAAAACCAGTCTGTCCGGGTTTTGCGGGGCTACGTTCAGTAAATGGACTGGAATAAAAGGTGTGGTATGGTTCTGACACGCTGATAGTTTTCACTGATACCAAAACAAGCATCATCTCGATGTCTTTACATTTATGTAAATAATGGCTGAATGAAGTGTTCTATACTAACATCAGTCATCACCATATGTAACGTGAAACTTTGGTACAACAAAGCCACCATTCAAATTTCAGTATGAAATAAAACTATTGATTAATTAATGATCCTTAATAAAATAAAAATGAAATTAAGATTTCTGGAGAAGCTGTTTTTCTTCCTCTTGAAAAACACAAGACCCACTTTACATACACATAATTTAACATTTGGAATATCAATAAAATATATTTTCTATCTGAAACTGATGTTTACTGATGGAGCCAGTGGTTCCTGATCTTGTTAAAAAAAAAAAAACCATTAACAGCATCTGAAAACATGAATCACTTGGATTAAGTCATTGTTTATTGTTAGTCTTTGTGTTAAAGGACTTCAGGACTTTTGTTTCTTTCTGCCGCTAAATACATCCTGTGGAAACAGCTAGCCTTCAACTCTGTCCAGAGTGAAAAATAAACCTACAAACACTAATGAACACACTGTGTTTTTGTGCTTTGTCTACATAAATAGAATTGTTACAAAGGAAGCAGTTTGTCATTTGTGGGTTGTTACATGCTGGAACAATTTCTTGGTGAGCAACAGCACAGATGTCAGTGTGTAACTCCTCGAAAACCAAATAATTATTCACTTGTTTTTACTTCCCTTCATTTTCAGGTTGTGGTATATAAGCGCATGTTTGAGGTGTTAGTCAACTTTTTAAAACAATATCGCTCCCATCAGCGGCATGCTAACACACACAGACGCAGGCTTCATGTTGATGTTCTCATCACTTGCAAAGAAAAACACATTTGGGTATTAACCAAAATGATGAACTATTCCTTCAAACGCCAGTAAAAGGAGTGGGAGATTTTTAAAAATGTAATTTTATTGTGTAAGCTAAAGATTGATTGGATGTTGTGTAGTTTTGTGTGCTCCCTGTTTCACCCCAGTCTGCCCAGCATCATATTTTTCTTTTTTTTATTAAACTCCCTTACTCACAGGACATTATTGAATAAAATATCGTACAAACAGATAAAGAATAATAATAACTTTTTTCTGCTCTTCAGTTAGCTAAAGTCAACCTTATATATAAACCAAACTTGTAAATCAAGTCACCTGTGAGAACACTACGTACAATGGCAATCTGTGTGAGCCTTTAGAGGACCCAGAAATCTGACCCAACTGTGGTGAAGCAGATACTGACTATGCGCCTGTTGTCCGCTGTACAGTCCCCATGTTGTATCATTGTGTGGGTCCTGACATGCTGATGTTAGCTAATGCTTCCTGGGAAATCTGGTGATGACTGATTTCACCTCTTCCTGCACATGCACGTTTAACAACTCTGTAATTAGTCACTTACAGTAATCTCTTGCCTTCAGGGCATTATTTGAAGCTTGGAGAAAAAACAAACCTGCTCAGACCATTATAACCTGGCAGCCTGGTTTTGGTTTTTAGTAGAAGCTGCTGCAAGAGTTGACTTTTAAGTAATTATCTCTTGATCCCAGTCATTTTATTGTTGCAGTGTATGTCAAACAGACACACACGTCATGTTGTATCCAATCACTCCTGACCACCACTATCTATCTGTTTTAGACTGTGAGAAAATGCCCCTAATCTCACTGTTGGCTGTGGAGGGGTCCAAACTAGCAGCATGTTTTAATTTCAGCCTTGTCATGACAGGAAGTCTGTGTGTGTGTGAGAGAGAGAGAGAGAGACGGAAAGATCGACAGAGTGTGTGTTTGGAGGAGTTGGGGGACAACAGGAAGCGGAGAGGATGGTGCATGGGAAACAGTTAATGGAGTTATTTGCTGGGGACACTGGTGTGAGGAGGGCTGCTTGACCTAGGTCCTGTTCACACTGATGCTAAATATGGCAACCAGTACTAATATTAGTGTTACCAGTCATCTGTCACTGTGTGCTCATAGTTCAGCTGGGGCAAGAAATGGAAATAAAAGCAACAAAATGCAAATTATGATATAACATATGACATATGGTTTTACTTACAGAAGTCACTTGTGTGCAACAAGGTTTCATTACAAAAAAATGCAGAGGAAGTATTTGAAGTCCAACATTTCTTTCCTCTTTCAGTAATTGTGCTATACAATTGTGCTGTTAGAACTGTACAGTTCTAATAACAACTACTGTGGGTCAACTACTGTGAAAATAAGGAAGAATGGAGTTATGTATTCATTTATGTTTTAAATAGCTCGAACTGAACATACAGTGGGGGAAATAAGTAATCAACACACCAGCATTTTCTTCCTTAGACATATTTCTAATGCAGCTATTCACATGAAATTTAGACCAGATATTGGTATTAATTCAATAAGACTACACAGTGAAATAAATTGTTTTAAAATAAAAAAAAAACATATATAAAAAAAGTAATGTGTAAGAAAGTGGAATGACAAAGGAAAAAAGTATTGAAAATTATTTAATACTTGATGGAGAAGTCTTTGTTTGCAATGACAGTTTCAAGACATGTCCAGTACGAAGAAACTCATTTAAACTAATTTCTCACAGTGTTCAGGTGGGATTTTGGCCCATTCTTCTGCACAGACAGTCTTTCAATCTTGAGGATTCCAGGGGGCCCACTGGTGAATCTTGATCTTCAGTTCCTTAAACAAATGTTCTGTTGGGTTTAAATCTGATGATTGGCTGGGCCATTCCAACACCTTTATTTTCCTCCTCTGGAACCAACTGACGAAACAGAAGTTTTGGATCACTGTCTTGCTGGAAAGTGCACCAGCATCTCAGTCTCATTGTCCTGGTGGATGGAAACAGATTCTTCTGAAGGGTTTACCTGTACATGGTTCCATTCATGTTCCATTCAATAATTTGGATATTGCCAGTACCATGAGAAGAAACCCCATGACACAATGATTCTACATCCAAACTTCGCTGTAGTTACAGTATTTATAGGGTTATGTGCAGAGCTATTTCTCCTCCAAGCATGGTGTGTCGTCTTGTTGCCAAAAGGTTAATTTTTGTCTCGTCTGACCACACTATATTCTCCCAGTAATATACAGACTTCTCCAAATGCTGTGTAGCCAACTTCAAATGAGCTTCAGCATGCCTCTTCTTTAGTAATGGAGTCTTCTGGGGTGATCATGCATTGAGACTGTGGCATTTCAGTTCATTGCCTATTGTGACA
The DNA here is from genome assembly GCA_033238685.1 of Lates japonicus. NCBI lineage: Eukaryota > Metazoa > Chordata > Actinopteri > Centropomidae > Lates > Lates japonicus. The sequence goes on along the minus strand of BRZM01000451.1, from coordinate 62,642 downwards.
ACTAAATCTGTTGCTTCCAGCTCTTTCTGGAGCTCTTTTCCAGTGCTCTTTGGCTCTTGGGCTACTCATCTGACTAAATTTCTGACTGCTCTTTTGAAACTCTTACAAGAAGCTCCTGTGCGTGGTTGGTTGATGGTGGAGTGATGTTCCTTCCACTTGCAGATAATCTTCCAAACGGTGCTGTTCAACAGTTTTGTTGTGAAGGTCTTGGGGAAGCTCTTTGCCTCTATCCATCATGAGATGTTTCTTGCCTAACAGCTTGATAACATTTTTTTTTTCTTACATTCAGGCAGTGGGTGACCCTTCTAGTACAAACCTTCGAGTATTCACTGATCTAATTAGCAACAGGAGAACTAATGGAATCAGCTGTTTTTGTGCTTGTTTTTTCCTTTGTCATTCCATGTTATTGCACATAACTTTTTTATGGCTTGGAATGTTACGATTTCTTACATTGTGTAGTGTTATTGAGTTAATAACAATAACTGATCTAAATTTCATGTGAACTGCAGCATTTTTTTTCACATTTTGTTATGTCGCAGCCTTTTGTTAAACCCCCCCCCCCCCAAAAAAAATAAAATAAAATTTCCCTCATCAATTTATACTGAGTGTCCCATAATGATAAGTGAAACTGATTTTTTTAATGGAATGTTTGCAAATTTATGAAAAAGACTGAAATATCACATTGTTGTAAGTATTCCCTTTACTATGGCACTTTAAATTTAGCTCAGGTTCCTCCCATTTCTCTTCATCATCTTTGAGATGTTTCTATACCTTGATTGGAGGCCACCTGTTGTAAATTCAGTTGATTGGACATGATTTGGAAAGGTACACACCTGTCTATACAAGGTATCACAGCTGACAATACATATCAGAGCAAAAACCAAGCTATGAGGTTGAAGGAACTGCTTGCAGAGCTCAGAGACTGGATTGTGTCGAGGTACAGATCTGGGGAAGGCTACACAAACTTCCTGCTGCACTGAAGCACAGTGGCCTCCATAATTCTGAAATGGAAGACGCATGGAACAACCAGAACTCTTCCCAGAGCTGGCTGGATGGGAGAAACTCATCACACACAGCCATTTTTAATGCATCTTCACAGCACACCTGCACACTGAAATTCAGACAAATAATGCATTTATTTACCTTTAGGTTATATCTAGCCTGAGGCTGAGAGAAGCACTACAGGTAAACAAATGTTGGAGAGGACAGGTAGTTCAGCCAATCTGCAATAAGAAAACAACAATGATAAGTGTGTGTGTGTCTCTCTCTTCTCCATCAGTATGGATTCATATCCCATGTTACATGTTACTAACTCAATATCTTCCCTTTCCTGTAGTATTGTGCTCTTCCATCTCTCTCTCCTCTTCTGTCTCTTTCTGCAGGTATTTCTGCCTCTGGAGCTGTAGAGTCTGATCTGTGATGACAAGTCTCCTGCTGCTCCTACAACTCCACTCAACACCTGCTGCTATAATTAGAAATTACTTATACTGCTATTAGTTGTATTGCTATGTTAGCAGTTAATACTTTAATTATCACTACTATCATTACTACTGCTGTATTATTGGTATCACCTTACATCTTACACATGGAACCTGTGTTATGCTATGTTCTTCTCTCGCTATTCTCTCCCCCCTCTCCCCCTCTCTCTCTCCTTCTTAACCCAACCGGTCGAGGCAGATGGCCGCCCACCCTGAGTCCGGTTCTGCTCGAGGTTTCTGCCTCTTAAAAGGAAGTTTTTCTTGCCACTGTCGCCTAGTGCTTGCTCATGGTGGGATTTGTTGGGTCTCTCTCTGTAAATACCTATTTTAAAGAGTATGGTCTAGACCTGCTCTATATGAAAAGTACCTTGAGATGACTTTTGTTGTGATATGGCGCTATATAAATAAAATTGAATTGAATTGAATTGAATAGAATAGAATGATCTTGTCTTACCTCAGTGCTGGCCATATCTCCACACCTGCAGATATGATATTCAGTATTTACCACAACATTGCAACATTGCTAGACACAACACACACAAAAGATATCTGAGTCACTGCCTGTTTAATGTCAGAGACATTTCAATATTGCAGCTTTATGAAAGTTTGCTCTTTGGTGTCACAACAGGAAATGGCAGTTATAGATCATCAGAGGCCAGGGTTAAGCATCCCCTCTCTCTCCCATCTCCTGTAGCTGCTGCTTCCAAGCTCTTTTAAAAAGCTCACACTCCTCTACTTCCCTCACACCCTCAGATGATTTGCCTTCACATGTATCGATTAGATAATTTTCAATTAGTTGCCAGTAGGAGCATCACTGCTCATCATCTTAACTTTGTAACACATTCATCTTAAACTACTGATAATTAAAGGGATCATTGCATTATCATTTGATAAGTTTCTATCAAATTATAATAACTTATAACTACTGCAGATATGGTTTCACCAGCCCAGCCATAAAATTCTTTCTGCATTCATTAATATGTATCTTCTATTAAGGGCACAGATTTCTTCAGTCTTTAAAAAAAAAAACAGTGAGAGAGAGTGGGCCCCTACATATATCGTCTCTGCATTTCAGTGGTATTCATGAACTAAAGATGTCAATAGGCAGTTTGATTCTGAAACAGCAATTACATAGAGACACTGGAACATTTCCTAGAGCAACTGTCCTCAGAGAAGAATGATGATAAATGTTTATTCATCTCTACAAGACCAATTCACTTAGAAGGCTGGAAATGAACAAATAATGGTGTAGTGCAAATAATGGTTGGGTGGATCCATGATCATTTATAACCAAATTCTTACTATGTTGTCCCCCATACACTGTATATGTGCAGACAAAAAATTTACAATTACTAACTCCACTAAAAATTTTCACCATCACCAGCATCACAGCACACACATTGTGTTAAGGTCATTTGGGTTGGGTTGCTGTGTTATTGGTCCAAATTCCTCTGCATTTCCGCCAGTGGTTGAGAGCACAGTTTGTTCTGTGGGGAGAAGATTTGAGCACACAGGTGAGAGAGATGGAGAGACACAGAGAAACTAACACCTTCAGTCTGAGAGTCGACCTGCTCTTTAGATAACTGCATGCATGTGTGTGCACTATGTTCCTTCATACTTGGCATTATGAGGACAGAAAAATGGGGAAGTTTGGGTTTGTCCATAATTCTGCACAATGCTATAGCACTTGAAGTTTTTTACTTGGTTTTTGGCAGTTGGATGTTGCAGGTTTGGTGGCCCATGGGATGTCACTTCTAATGGTCCCAGATGTTTTTACTGAATACTGAATACTGAATGCCCTTTATTGTCATTATACTGAAAGTACAACGAGATTGGAGAGCTTCTCCTTTTTCAGTGCAAACATACAAAATATGCAGAAACAAAATATATAAAAAGATAAAAGACAGTGCAACTCTATATACAATGAAGTATATATATTTACCTATGCACTAGGTAAATAAAACAGTAATTGATTAGAACATTTAAAGTGATAAAAACAAATGCCATCAGATAAAAGAGCAATGTTAAGATTATATTAACTTATTCATCATTATTTTTGCTTGGTTATTTTTTAATTTAAGTTAAATTATGTGGAAAAATGATATCAACCTACTAGTCAATCCATGATGAGCCAATCCTGGCCTTTTATAAGCTAAGGTGTGCCCAGGTCAACCTGAGGTGCTTTCACTCATACGGATACAAAGTAGTTGTCAGTATCTGGTCCCTCGTGAATCTGGGGAACGTATATTATTTTTAAATACAGTGGCAAGAAAGGGTATTTGAACCTTTTGGAATTTCATGGTTTTCTGCATTAATTTGTCATAAAATATGATCTGATCTTCATCTAAGTCAAGGGTATTGACAAATATAATGTGCCTAAAATAATAACAGAATTTTTTATTTTTTTGATCTTTCATGTCTTTATTGAACACACTCGTTCAACATTCAAAATGGTCTCATGTGTATGGCTCTCTTCAAGTCATTCCATAGCATCTCTATTGGATTGAGGTCTGGGCTCTGACTTGGCCACTCCAAAAGGCGGATTTTGTTTTTCTGAAGCCATTCTGTTGTGGACTTGCTGTTGTTATCTACTATCATATTCCCCCAATAGGTCACAAGATCAAGATCAGAGGCAAAAGTTTGGAATCCTTCGTCAAGTTCAAGGTCATCTACTAAGCTGAGTCTAGCTGTTATGATGTGACAATAAGTCTTCATACATAAACGACAAGAAAGGTAATGACCCATTTACCTATGTGATGCCCCTATCAGTGGGACAACACTGTTTGTCAGTACCTCCCAAAACGACCCATGTTACAGTCTACCATTATGGTTAAAATGGTTATGGTTAAAGCTCCCTGATCACATTCCATAGACAACACTTCACCCAGACATTATTGTCTTTCTTAGATTCTACCATACAGGTGACCATGTGAGAACTGACAGTGCCCTGAGACAAAGACCTGGAGGAGGCTCACAAGAGCAAGCTCGCCAAATACCAGGCACTGGTGAAGCAGTGCACAAGCTGAGGCTGGTGGGCTCTAACTGGGCTTGGAATCACTGGAGCAATGAGGGGGTCCATAGGTTTGCTGCTGCTGGTATGCAAGCAGGGACTTAATCAACCCCCAGTCTGATTACCTGGGCAAGGGGGGGTCTGATGTTGAAAGACATGAGACCCCGATAACCTAAGGAACATCAGTGATGAAATCTGACAGATTTATCTTGCAACCTGATTAATGCAACTAAAGCTACTTGATAGGGAAGGTTTGTGGTTAAAACTAACCAAACGTGACTGTTGAGAGACTGGAGGACAACACTAAAGGTCCTCGGCCAGAATCAAAGTGAGAAATTTGACTTGGTGGAGAAGGGGGATATCTAATTCCTTGTGATTACAGTTTATGGGGATTCTGAATCCAGAGAGTACTATCAATTTCAGTCAAGTCACAATAATATATAAAAGTGTACATAATAAAGTGCGTGCTGTTCAGCAAAAAGACCAGCACGTCTTCTCATGGAATCTATGGAATTTATTTTATAGTGATGAAACTAAGCTGTAGTTTACACTGCTGTTCCTATTTCCTTCCACCACAACTGGTTTGAACACTACAACTCTTGGCTCAGTTTCAGCACTAGATCTGATGCATCAGCATTAGTTCACATGTTAACAACTATGACTCATAGGGTGTAATATAATTCTATATCTGTAGTGACAATACACTGAAAAAAGTGAAACAAAGCTGTTGTTCGTTTAATGTATTTGTTCTCATTCCAATGGTTGAAGAACTTCTGGCGGCAATTGTACCAAACGAACCTGCATTTTGGAGCTGTCGATGCTGGTGAGGAGAAAAAAATAAACCGCATTCTGGTAACGGTAAAATTAAGTCATTCCTATTTTTAAACATGACTGTGCAAAATCTTCCTTCCTCAGATAAAAGACTCTGTCAAGGAGTTGTGCGTGTGTGAACTTACTGGAAACTTTCTGCCATGTGTTGCTAAACTAAACTACCGCTAAACCCCCAACTGTATTGTCCTTGAGGTCATGATACAGGCGTCACGGTTGATGCCTGCGCAGTCATCTGACCGAATACCTCTGGGTGAGTAACGGGAGGCTGGACTGGGGCAAAAAAAATCAGCCCTGGCATCTGTGGCCCAGACCGGCCAACAACGTTATCGGTTGACGGGGGAGGGGGGTGCACGCGCATTGCGGCCGGCAGACAATTAACGCTGGCGTGTCGGGCTGCATCGGGTCCGGGCTCAAAATCCGGCTGGTCGCCAGCCCATCCTAGACGCCCAATTGTGTGTGAGGAAAATATGACCAAATATGAAATACTATGCCAGTCCACCCCTGGTGAGTAGCCTGTTAAAAAGAAAAAAAAAGTTGAGTCCTCGCTTCAATCCAGGTGGCGGTAATGAACCTAAAAGCTGCCAGCAACAGTCATTAGCCTACAGAAGAAGAAGCAGTTACAAAAACAGGCTGGAGTCGAATAGTTCCCCCTATCGTCTTTTCTTATCCACTTTTCCTGATGAGAAGGCGGTAATTTTTAAGGAGTTAGGAGAAGACAACCGCGCCGATCAGAGAATCCGACCACACTTACACTAAATGTGACGTCATTACGCGACGGCGACGTGAGGCCATAGTTGCAGTTGCTATGTGATTAATTTTGCTGCCTTAAGGTATAATATCAGGGCATGCCAAAGTCATCACTGTCTGAAAATACTTGATGACAGCAGAGGATTAATTGCTTAGTGTTTTCTCTGGTTGGTAAAGCTAAGCTGAACTGTGTAATAATGAAGCAACATAAGTTATGTTTTGTCAGGTATTTTATTTCATAGGCATAGTAAATCTGATTTAAAAAGAACAGGAGGCATTATAATGTTTTGTTAAGTTTAAACTGTATAATTTGTAGTTCATGTAACATTGAGAATACCCAACATTAAAGAATGTTTTCTCTTTTAATTTAAGGAGAGCAGCCACCAGATCCACTGTGTTCCTGCCGTGCAACCACCTATCAATTTGGAAGTCCCTCGTCATCTTGTAGTAAGTTCTGTGTACAATGTCATGAGATAATATAATGTGATAATTAGATCCCTCTCCTAAAACCTTCTCCTCTCCTCCACCTTGTATTTTTCCTCAGTTATCCATGCATGTGGAAATGTAAAGACTGTGACCATTCATACTCCAAAAGATCTGAACTTCTTAAGACATTATAAACTTGATCATCAACAGTATGGGCGGGCGTACTTCACCCCTGTACTTATGAAAATTGCCTATGCACTTGCAAGACATGGAAAGCTCTGCTCACACATCTAAGCAAATCCCATACTGCTCAAAAATCCTCACAGAAGGATAGCTTTTCACCATTCACGTGCCACATCTGCAACAACAATCAACTTCCTACTGAGACAGACTATTTTAAACACATTGGGGCACATTTGAAAAATCATGAGTCTGTCGAATGCATGTTTGGGGATTGTTCATACAAAACAAATCTTTATGGTGCTTTCAGAACTCACAAATGGAGAAAACATACCCCCCACACAATCCACGATTTTAAGCCTGGAGTAGTTGATGGACCTGTTGGTAGTTCTACTGTTGTAGAGTCATTTGAAAGCAGCACTACTGAGAAGTCAGATGATGACATACCATCTGAAGAACCTTCTGCTGAAGAATCAACAAATTTGGCACAAGTTATAGAATTAAAGTTAGCCTCAGTCCTGCTTAAGTTAGAACACTCTTTTCTGGTGCCAAGTGCAGCTGTGAATGAACTGCTTGATGAGTTGCAATATTTAATTGGTACTGCCTCTGTGCCGGTCACCCAGAGGACTCTTTTGGACTCCTTACAAAATAACAGTTGCATAGTTGATGAATTTGTTGTGAAGGAGTTAGCCACTGTACTTTGTAATTCTAATCCCGTTCAAGCTGCAATAGGAAAGCACGGCCCACTGTCAACTGCTTGGAAACGGAAGGCATACTACAGTGAAAACTTCAATGTTGTGGAACCTATTGAATATGTTTTAGAACGTAAGAATAATAAGACTTTTCAGTATGTACCTTTACTCAAATCCTTGCAGCAACTTTTAAACTGTGAAACAACACTAAATAAGGCTATACATTTGAAGGAAAAACAACATCCAGTGGAGAGTGATAAACAGGTATACAGATCCTTTTGGGATGGACACTTCTGTAAAAGAAATGCTATTCTCTCAAAAGAATGTGCAATTTCTTTGATTTTGTATGTTGACGACTTTGAAATTTGCAATCCCCTTGGTACGTCGCGTAAAAAACACAAAATCTGTGCCTTGTATTGGATTTTAGGCAATCTGCCACCTGGTTGTCACTCCTCGTTGTCCTCTATCCATTTGGCTGCATTGATCAATAGCAATGATGTCAAGGTCTATGGTTACGAAAAAGTGTTAGAGCCTTTGATTACTGATCTCATAACATTGGAACAACATGGGGTTTTTGTGGAAAAACTGGGAAAAACTTTGAAGGGCACATTGCAGTGTGTTATTGCCGATAACCTTGGTGCACACAGCATTGCTGGTTTTGTAGAGAGTTTTTCTGGCAGATTTGTTTGCAGGTTTTGTACAGCAGGTAGGTTAGAAATTCAGGACCAAGTTGGAGCTGGAGGTTTCTCTCTGAGAACTCAGGAGATTCACAAAAATCACCTGAAAACCCTCGAGGAAAACTCCTTGAACAACTGTCATGGTGTTAAGAGTAAATGTGCTCTGTCAGAAAAACTTACCACTTTCAATGTTACTAGTGGTTTCCCTCCAGACATTGTCCATGATTTATTTGAGGGAATAGTTCCGCTTGAAATATCTCTCTGTCTGACTATTAATTTCCAAAAAGTATTTCACTTTGGATGCTTTAAACAAGGCAATAGAAGATTTTCCCTATAAATGGACTGATAAAACAAATCGGCCACACTGTTCCACTGACCTATGCATCCAGGAAAACAATTGGTGGAAACGCTCACGAAAACTGGAGTTTAATAAGATTTTTTCCTCTACTAATTGGACAGAAAGTGCCCACTGATGAACCAGCCTGGAAACTCCTTGCTGATTTGAAGGACATTGTAGAAATTGTTGTTTCTCCAATTCAGACCCAGGAATCAATTGCATATTTGAACTTTAAGATCTCTGAGCACAGAGTTAGATTTAAAGAGGTTTTCCCGGAGTCAAACCTTCGACCTAAACACCATTTCTTGGAGCATTATCCTCACTTAATCTGTGAGTTTGGACCGTTAGTTGCATTATGGACCATGCGCTTCGAAGCGAAGCACAGCTTCTTCAAAAGAGTTGTGCGGCATACAACCTGCTTCAAAAATGTGCTTCTGTCCTTAGCACAAAGACACCAGTTTCTTATGGCACATCACCTTCACATGTGGAGTTGTCCTAAATCCCCCCTGGAGGTAGCAAATGTTTCAAGTCTTCCCATTGATGTTTTACAAGAGGACATAGCATTTGCTCTTAAGCAGAGGCACCATGATTCTTGAACATAATCTGGATATGGTTGGTCTATGTGAAACATGGCTTAAACCAGATATGTTCCTGCCTTTAAATGAAGCTTCCCCACCTGAGTATGCCAATGCACATGTTGCTCGGGCTACGAAAAAAGGTGGGGGCGTCGCTTTAATTTATAAGTCTTTCTTTGGTCTAACCTCAGCTCTTAATGTCACTTTTAACTCCTTTGAGGCTATAGTATTGAAACCTTCTCCAGTAGCTTCTGATCCCCATGACCAGGGAAATAGATTGCAACCACTCCACCTTGTGGTACTTTACAGACCACCTGGCCCCTACTCACAGTTTTTAGATGAATTTGGAAATTTTTTATCGTGTCTTGTCACATATAGTGATGATATCCTAATTATGGGTGACTTTAACATTCACCTAAATAAGGCCTCTGATCCTTTAAATATAGCTTTTTTGGCACTTATTGATACTTTTGGGTTCACACAGTCTGTACATGAACCTACTCACTGTGGTGGTAACACTCTAGACCTGTTTCTTTCCCGTGGGATTGAGGTGTCTAATCTGACTATCTCTCCTGTCACATCGGTTATCTCCGATCATTTTCTTATCAAATTTGATGCAACTTTAGCCTGTCCCCCTAAAATTGTTTCAGATGCATCTTCCACCAGACACATAGGTCCCACAACTTTAACTGTTCTTAGTGAGCAACTACCAGAGGTCCTGGCCCCTTTTACGGAAGCAGTTGGTTCTGTTGAAAACTGTACCAGGGATTTAAATACAACCTTGTCTAGTCTCCTTGATTCAGTTGCACCTCTCACCACTAAAATTAAACAGCCAAAGAGGTCCACTCCCTGGTTCACAGACGACACACGTGCTCTGAAGCAGGCCTGTCGGAAATTAGAGCGCAAATGGCGCAAATCCAAATCAGAAGCTCTGTATCTCCAGTGGCACCAGGGTGTTCTGGAATATAAGCATGCACTGTCTACTGCCAGAGCAGCATATTTTTCAAATTTAATCAATAGCAATAAACATAATCCTAGATTTCTTTTTGACACTGTAGCTAAACTCACTAAAAAGCAGCAGGCTCCTAGCTGCTCGCCCTTTACTGCCTGTGAGTTTCAGAATTTTTTCTACAGTAAAATTGATGAGATTAGATTAAAAATCAGTTCAGTTTCTCCAGCATCTGCCATGGAACTGCACTGGGTATCGGAGTCCTGTGAGTTTCTGCCTACGAATTTTGACATTATATGTCTTGATCTATTATTCAGATACTAGCCTAAACCCACCACTCGGTTTCTTTGACCCTTTACTGGTAAAAGCAAAAAAGAAGATCTCTGGTTAGTTCGGGGCCTGCAGTGCTGAAGACAGAATTCAATGCTGACGATCAGTAATTGTTCTTCTGAATATTTTGTAAGGAAACCGACTAAGAAACGGCACCTTGATCCTTGGGTCTTTGTGTAACGGCCTGGCCTGTCTCAAATCGTGATCTTCTCTAAAATACGGAAAGTGGTATCAGCAGCTTTCAGCCGCAGTTTAGCTGATAATAATCTATTTGAATCGTATCAATTGCTTTAGGCCTCACCCTACCAGTGGCATCAGCGCGTAGGTGTTGATCTACATTTTTGATTCAGTTCCACTTCTGCCCGGCTATTTGACCCGGTGTTTTGATAATGAGACTACCGAGTACCCGCGATCACTGAAAGTGACGAACTTACCTGGCCTCAGCTGGTTAAAATCTTACTTATCTGACAGGAACTCAGTGCCCCTGTATAATAATGATCAGCCCTTTCTGATGTGGGAAATATGGGAGGCCCTGTGGTTTGCTCCTGGCCCCTGCTTTTCTCTTTATATTTCCTCTTGGCCAAATTATTCTTGGAATGACTTTTACTGTTATGTTGAGGATAATTTGGTCAGATGTGCTGCAGTATTGATAATGCTCTCTCAAATGAATTAGATCTGGGCTTGTCTTCAAAAGCTGATGTCCTAAAACTTCCCAGTTTAATCTGACAAAACTGAGATGCTGGTTATTGCTCCGGCGCATTATAGACACCAGTTCGATCAAAGGGATCATATCTTTGACAACTGTGTTATCTCTCAAACATAACAGCCGAAAATCAGTTAATTTGATCGTGATTTTCCTTCATCAGTATAGATATTAAAGAGCATTACAGATCGCCTTTTTTCACGCATTAATAATAGATTCATTCTTTCTAGATGAAATTCTATTCCATGCCTTTGTTTCTAGACTGGATTATTGCAATGTTTTGCTTTCAGGATTACCTTGGCAGAAGCAGCACCAAAAAGTCTGCAAATGGTTCGGTTAGCGGCTGACCAATCTGAAGGTTTGAATTCATATTACCCTGCCTCAGCTCTTCACTGGTCTTCTATTCATGTTAGATCAGACTTAAAGTTCTAATGGACTGGTAAATTTAAACAGCTAGCCTCATACTGCCCTGTCTTCTAACCCGAGATCTTCTCCCGTGTTTCCAAGTTTTGAGTAGGGATGCTATCTGTCCCCAGAGTCAAAAGAAGCTGTGCAGGCTGCAGGGCCTTCCTATTGGGCCCCTTTCCTCTGGAACAACCTCCTATTGATATTAGATAGCTGACTCCAGTTGAGGCCTTAAATCCAAACTAAAACTCATCTTTAAGCACTTTAACTTAACTAGCATGATATTCAGTCCGATTTTCCTCGGCGGGTTGGGCTGGGTCTCTAGTGCATCAGTTAAGATTAGTTAGTAAATGTTGGTCCATGATGTCCTGCCGAATAGATTACTACTAACTGTCTTAATATCGCTGTTCACTTAACTGTGTGTTTCTTCCTCAAGGCTACTAGCGCGCCCAGGCTGTGCTTCTCTCTCTCTCTGCTACTGTCTTTACTGCAGGTTCCTTACCCAGAGCTGAGAGTCTCCTGCTGCCCTGCTGGATCCAGCTTCAACCGCGATGCTAAATTAAAGACATAGTGTTAATATAAGAAGTGCTGGCTAATGTACGGCTTTGTCATATTATTATTCCGAATGAAGAAGCACTATTACTTGGCTATTATTACACATTACCACTATTTACATTTGACTTAGTCTGTGTGATCGTGCTGTCTTCTCCTACCCGAGCCCCCACCCTCTTCTGTCTAAGTCTGAAACTGGTCGAGGAGGCCACTTCAATTTGAGGTCCAGCCCTGCTCGAGGTTTCACCTCAAAAGGAAGTTTTCTCAAAGCAGTCGCCAAAGCCATTTCATGGTGGGATCTGTTGGTTTCTCTGTAAATTTTATAAGATAAAGAGTGTCGGCTCAATTCCGCCTTTAGAGGGCAGTGCCTTTAGATAATTTCAAAGCTGTGAATTGGCGCTATATAAATAAAATTTGACTTGACTTGACCTAGGAGTTGAAGGTGTATGCTTCATTAAAATGTAAACCCGCGGGAAAGGGTCAAGCTACAGGAATGGAAATGATCCTTTGCATGGCTCATTGCGGAAGGCTTGAATTTTGTGGAAATAACTGACGATTTGTTGCTATGAATCTGTTTTCTTCATCGCCAGAGTTGGAGGCGTGGGTAATGGACTTCTCCATTTCAGGGGCATATGAACTGAACTGTGTCCTGCTTATAGTTGAAACTGTACGATTCAAACTAACCCTCAGATCCATACCCATTGGCTGCATTACACAATTGAGGAATGGGTTGATAACTCAAAAGATAAGGGCATGTAACAACCTGTTCTGGAACACAAATATAATATCTACTAAAATTTTATTTCCCATATTTTTTATTTTATTCTCGAACACTAGAGTATATTTCCATGATTTATAGTTGGCGTTAGCTCACTTGAAGAGGTGTTACAAAAAAACTTGAGCAAATGAAGGAAATTTCAGGCTTTCAGGAGTTCATTACTGGAGGAGGAGGCCCTGTTCAACTGATTCTTTGATAACATTACTGGACAAAACTCCAATGTGTACATTTAGGAGATGGAGCAGTGGAAAATATGAAATGAGAATACCTTGTTAATTTTAGTATGATAAATGTTAAAAAGCTTAATGTTAGCGCAACTGAGCCAAATTCTCTCTCTCTCTTTCTCATCACAGGGTACGCATGGCAGAAAACATAACTATTGCTGAAGTTATCCCGATGAAGATATAAGAATGGAGCTACGTGGGTGACCCCAACTTAATAAGAGCTGAATGGATGAGCCCAAGAATGCATGTGGATTGAGGGATAATAAGATCGCGCGAAGATATGGAGTTCGTGGAAATACGTTTGTGAATCGACCTCCAACCAGGTAATTAAGGATCTGCGAATTTCAAAGTAATCCAGCAGAGCCTGATTCCGAATCCCGTTGTCTGGTACCAGCGACCCCCGCGAAAATCATTTGGACTGACAGTGATGACCTCAGTGCCCGCAAAGACATAGATGACACAATACTGCCGCGGAGCAGCCCTTCCTGATCTACTTGCTGGCGGCGGCAGTGCCACTGAGTGCCCTAAATCCGCCCATGATATGGTGGTTCAACTGCAGAGGGAAATGCAGAGTGCGTTATGATAAGCCAAATCTAGACTACAATGAAGTCAAAAAATGCTGTTTGGTATGAGACTGAGGAAAGTAGCTGAAAGTATTCATTTATAAACTTCCATACCTCCTGAAGATTCTGACTCTGTGCTGAAGGTTAATGAGAAAATTACAAGGAAGCACCCTGGCCGAAACAGTCTCGAGGGTCCTTCAATGGAGCCGTGATTAAACGCAGGATGAAAGATAAAAATGACAATTATTTGACCCAACTTATGCACATGTGTAGTTCTGCTGGTTTTACAGTGGCCTGAAACCAAGTCTCAGAAGACTCAGAGTAACTGAAAGAGACTTAGAAGCAGCTGAGGTCAATCATTTCTTCATCTTTAAGGCGGTGAGACTACAGGAAGCCTAAACAAGAGAGGATTTCTCTGTGAAATTACAGAAAAGAAACAACGTCAGCCAGGGTGGCAGCGCATGGTAAAAGATGGTCGAATACCGGTAGGTGAAAGCCAGTGCGCAGCTGGTTACTGAAGAGACGCGGCGGGTGATGGCGCCAGAAATTTCCAGATGGAAGAGGTGTATGTTTAGATGCAAGGCACCAGACCCATCGGCTACCCAGCGTATCACTGACTCATTCGGCGGCGCAACCAGGAACGAGAACAAAAAATTGAGAGAGGGACTTATATGGTTTCATTAATGCCACTGACCATATCTGGCAGACACTTTCGCCAGTTTGGACCAAACTCAGTCTTTCTTGAAGATTCATTTATTTATTACATTTTCAAAGCGGTTTCTTTGTATGCCTTTATTTTTCTTTCGAAGGCTGAGTTTATGCGAGCATAGCCCCGAGACAAAAGTTCAGCGGAGTGACAAGCAGCCCAACTGCTGAGATCATCAGGAATGGAGAATGGGGAAAGCGCAGACCAAGGAGGACTCTGTGGTGTCAGAAGGAAAATCTAAGTGTATGAGTCTGATCTCAGGGATCTATAGTTGAATAGTTGGGTGTGTGTGTGCGCTTTTAATAGTGTAATTGTTCTTTCTCAGACGTGGAATGCTAACTGTAGAAGACTTTTTAAATCTTTGATGACGATTTGGGTGAACTTGTTCATCACTCCTACCAAAGAAATGCCAGTAAGGGGCATCTCTCCGCTTGAAATATACAGGATATGAGGGGGCACCCATTGGCCTCTCACATGCGCGCACCTCCTCTTGGGCATGGCTATGGCGCATTCTCCCCCTACATACATATCTCTCACACACATATGAGCATTCTCCCCACATACATACATTCCTCCTCACATACACACATACATTCTCCTCCTTTCTTCTCCCACATATCTTTCTCTCAGGGAGACAGGAAGTCCCTTCCTTAAATAGGGAAGTCACTCCTCAAACCAGGGAAATACATGTGGCTTGTCGCTAGCTTATCCTAGCCAACATTACACAGCAAACTATACAAACATGCGGCTGAATTATCTGATTTTCCTAGTTTTTCATTTTGTATGCCAGTACCTGTGCCTGACATAAGATGGCTCTGTGATCAGCTGACTTTCCCTGATAAGTATCACTCAAACCGCGGATCGGTGTAATTATTAATTATTACAATTTTGAGTATTATTTAATTTCTGTGTAGTAAATATAAGGAGCTGACTTCCCAGTCCCTGAGGAAAGGAGAAATGGGCGTGCAGTGAGTCGGGCTGGCTGTGTGTGTGTGTGTGTGAGAGAGAGAGAGAGAGGGAGAATATATGTGTGGAAAGGAGAGGCCAGAATGAATGGCGCTCCCAGTCGGCCCCTCAGTACAGACAACACTCTACACACCCATTTTTTGTTGTTATGATGCAAATATAGCACTGTGGCATTTGTAATATACATTCCTCTGATCGAGCATTTAAATTTTGGTACAAATCATATAAAACAAGTGTGGGAAAATTGTAATTTTGATGAGTCCCTTGACCTTTATTTAGTAACTCATCAGTCTAGTCTGTGGAAATGGCCTTCATTTAGAAAGTTGATGTGGCTGCAGGTTTTGTTCCAACCAAGAAGTGTACAGATTTGACTCATTTAACTGTACTGATCTTAGCCTCAGGAGAGCGATTACTGGAATTGTGTGCTCTGGTTGGTTGGGACAAAACTGCAGCCACATAGCCTTTTAAGGAATAGTTTGACACGTCTGGTCTAAACTGAAACTTGCTTCGCTGTTTTATCCATTAAATTGTCCAGTGTTTAAGAAAAGTGGGTAGACAGATGTGCCACTTCTCTTCTCGACATCATTGTTATTATTAATGTATTCTATACTTAATCACTCAAAAGTTTGAACGTTATATTTCAGTCAATCAGTCTCCCCTTTATTGGGCCACCAATTGGTACTGTATTTTATATCAAGTTTGATCGG